>CBVK0101163519.1:0-13453 GCA_900067695.1 Picea abies
TGGTTTTGACATATATCTACTCAAAACTCCCACTGCATGTGCAATGTCTGGTCTAGTACAGACCATTGCATACATCAAACTGTCAACATCATTGGCATACAGAACACGAGACATGTCTTCTTCCTCTTCTTGTGTCCTGGGACACTAATCCAAAAATAACTTTACACCTATAGGAATAAGAACCCTGACCGGTTTACATTCCTCCATATTAAACCTCTCCAATATTGTCTCAACATTTTTCTTTTGATTTAACTAGAGTTTCCTGTTAGCCCTTTCTCTTTTAATTTCCATGACCAAAATGAAATTTGTAGTACCAAGATCATTCATGTCAAACTTAGAGGACAACCGAGTTTTCACATCTTTGATAATCTCATTGTCGTTTCCTATCAACAACATATCATCCACATACAATACCAAATAAATAAGATGGTCACCGATTAATTTGAAATACACACAATGATCCGCTTTACTGATTGTGAAGTCAAGTCCCAACATATAAGTATCAAATTTTTGATACCACATCCTTGTTGATTGCTTTAACGCATACAAGGAATTTTTCAACCTGCACACCAGCTCTTTCTTTCCCTTCATTGCAAAGCCTTCTGGCTGCTTCACGTAGATTTCTTCTTCCAGATCCCCATGTAGGAATGTTGTCTTCACACCCATCTTTTCTACTTCAAAATAAAACACATTAGCAACAGATAAAATAAATATAATAGAAGTTAACTTGGCAATAGGAAAAACAAATTTCACCAAAGTCAATTCCCTCGACCTGGGATTAACCTTTTTCTACTAACTGAGCTTAGTATTTCTCCACTTTTTCTTAAACACCCATTTGTTTGCAATGGGATTTCTTCCAGTCGACAACTCCACTGGATCCCAAGCCTCGTTTTTATCTAAGGCTTCCATTTCTCAACCATGGCCTTTTTCCACAGTTTTCCATCCTCTGAATCCACTACCTCCCTAATAGTTCTAGGATCACCATTAGTAATAGACAAATCAAAATTTGAACACAAATAAGGTGGAGTATACCTTTATGTTTGTCTTCTCTCCCAAATTGATCTCCTCAATACTGGAGTATAAGGATCTTCTTCTTCTTATTCTCGTTCTTCTATAGAGTTTGATTCATTATCCTTCAATTCAAACTCTATTTTCTCTTGTTCTTCCTCCTTTGGTAGGACTTCCTGTTTGACAACATCTTTTATTTCTCTAAATACTGCATCTCAGCTATAAACTATCATTTTAGTTTATGGGTTCCAAAGCCTATAACCTTTCAAACCATCTTTATACCGAATAAAGATACATTTTCAACCTTTTTATCTAACTCACTTGGGTTTTCCTTTGGAACATGAACATAGGCATCACAACCAAATACCCTGAGATGTGTGAGAGAGGGTTTCTTACTAGTCCATACCTCGTGTGAAGTCTTGTCATCTAGTGTTGATGAGGGTGATCGATTGACCAGGTAACATGCAATACCCACTTCTTTTCCCAAAATTCTTTACCTAACCCAACACCACCAAGCATGCAACTTGATTTTTCCATTAGCGTCATGTTCATCCTTTCTGCAACTCCAATTTGCTAAGGTGTATATGGAGTAGTCTTCTTCCTTGTTATACCACACTTCTTATAGAATTCTTTGAATTCATTTCCACATAACTCTGCACCATTTTTCTTCCTCGACACCTTAATTATTTTCTCTGTTTGATTCTCCACTAGAGTCTTAAACTCTTTAAACCAATCAAATACTTCAGATTTCTTCTCGATGAAATATATCCAGGTATGTCTCATGAAGTCATCAATAAATGAGACATAGTACACTAATTTTCCCAGTGATGGAACCGACACAGGTGCAATCACATCACTGTGCACCAATTGTAAAATTCCCTCTGCCCTCGTTGTGCCAGAGGGTAATCTTATCTGATGTTGTTTTCCATATACACAATGTTCATAGAAATCAAAATCTAGAGAGGAGTTAGACATACCATCAACCATACCTTTACAATGTAGTACTCGAAGGCCCTTCTCTCTGATATTCCCTAATCTTTGATGCACATCATAGTCTTTTCTCCAGAGACTGTAGGATTTTTTTCTTCTTTAGCTCCAATCTTAGGAACAATGGAACTATTGCACCCATCGCTAATAGTTCTTCCCTCCAGCTTATACAGAGTTCCAAACCAAACTCCCTTGAAAAAAACCATTGCTCCTTCAATCATCCCACAAGTTTCTTTCTCAAACACTATTTTTACCCCTGCATCATCCGTTTTGCTAACAAAAATCAAAATTTTGGCCAATCCTGGGATGTGTAGAATACCAGGGTGTGTTCTAATCCTTCCATCCACAAGCTTCAACTTGAATTGTCCTCGTCGTATTATTTTGGTTGTCGATTCATCACCTAGGAAAAAATCACCTCCATCATACCTTTCATATTCACAGAACCACTCATTGTGGGGAGTCATTTGAAAGGATGCACCTTGGTCAACGAGCCATGCCTCATGATCTACATGTGTGCTTGAAAAAGCCGAGTACACATCCCCTCCTTCTGTGAAGGTTTTTGCTTCTATAGAAGGAGCATCTTAAATCCCTTCCCTCTCTCAACACTTTTGGATCTACATTGCTTCTTATAGTGCCCTTGTTTTCCACATATTTAGCATACCTTTACAAAATTTCTACGAGATTTAGATCTTCCCATAGATTTAGATCTCCCACTTGAGGACTTAGATCTATTTCTTTCCTAGGAGCATCCTCTTGCAAATAATGTGTATGTGCTCTGTCCTTCCACGTTCTTCTGCCTCATCTCCTCCCACAACAAAGATGAGACCACATCATCAAAACTTAAAGTAGTTGTATTACTACCTATGGCCACAAACCAGACTATCCCACGAGTCTGGTAATGAGCACAATAAACTGATACACTTCATAAAAAATATTAATATCAACAAATAATAGTAGACTTACCACTATATTAGAGGCATTTAGATGCTTTGTCACCATGTCTCCATCTTTCATCCTCAGGTTGTACATATTCTTTCAGAGGAACAATTTGTTTACCAAGGACTTTGACTAATACAAATATGCTAACTTATCACATAATGCCTTGGTTGTAGCTTCCCCTGACACATTAAGTAATATCGAATCTGAGAGACACAACCAGATTGTGCTCTTCACCTTCCGATCAAACTCTTTCCAGTCTTCTGTTGACGTTCCTATAGGCGCAGTACCTAGAACCACAACGATCCATTGATCTTTGTCTACCAATAGATCTTTCATTTCGAGCTTCTACAACTCAAAACTTTACCCATTAAATTTCTCGATGTCTATTTTCAAACTGCTTGCCATTTATTTTAACCTGAAGAATCAATATCGCAGATCTCCCACTATAACAAGGTTTATCACAGACCCAAGCCAAACCCTTAGCCACAAAGGTGTCTCCTTGAAGCCAATAAAAGCTATGATACCAAATGTATATTTAAACAATGCATAATAAATTATAGCATATGATTTTTTAATAAAAACATAAAAGATACAATGGCACACACACACATTACACAGAGATTTAACCCTGGAAAACTAGGAACCTGTTTAGATTTACACCTCTAATATTCTATTCATCATATCTTCAATGTTTACAATAAAATATATATAGGATCATGCAACATCCAAAACCCCTAATCCATTGAATCATATTAGAACAAGAATTAGAAAACCATCGACGAAAATCCATGTGTCGGAAAACCACAAAATGGACGCAAAAATGCCAAAAAACATTTTCCAGGGGCTGCAAAGAATATAACACATACACAACATCCCTATTAGTGAGGAAGGTACTTCTAGAAGAGCCATATGGAACTTGATGTCCCTCTGGACCTGGCACAATGTCCCACACATCGTCCTGCCCCATGGCATTCCTCCAAACTTCTTGGTTTGCTGCTTCCTGAATGCTGGAAGACTTGGAATCAATTATGCTACTCATTAGTGCCACGAAGTCTGGAAACTTCTTCAGGGGCCTACTCTCTCTCGATATTCTCCTAGGGGCCTCAACATGCTCCTTAGTATCCCTCAATGTTTGTATGAACCAACTGAGTCTCCTGACGGAGTTGGAAGGGGATAACTCCTTGTCCTTACTGTTGATCACCATTTAGGTAAACAATTCTTAGTCGGAAAAGTATTTCCAGGCTCCCCCCTTATCTCACATTGCTTGCGCACTTAGTTATACATTATTGGTCTTGTAACATGTTCATCTCAGATAAACACATGTCCATTAGAAGCTTTTGACAAGGTTGATATGGTACTTGGAAAAATTGTAGTATCTCTTGACCCATCACAAATATGGCTCCTTTTCCCACTTCTTGCATACTATTTTGCACTCATAATTGGTGCGTTGACACCATATATTTTGGACCTTATATCACCCTTTGTTGTCATATTCCTCACCTTATTTACATACTATTTTAATAAAGAGAGAGTGAATAGATGTTTCATGGATTAGTTATGGCCATGTCATGTTACAATTTTGGTATCATGGCATAGTATACCCAACATATCTCTCTTTTCTTCTATTTAGTCCATGTCTCTCCCTTCCATATTCTAGTTAAATCATAAAATTATACCAAGCTTCTTTTTGGGTTTATGATTTTGGCATTATCCTCCTGCCATATCATAAGCAAAAAATAGTATGTGTCAATCCAAGGATGGATTGGATTGTGGCATGCAAATGCATGAGCATAAATAATCAATGACTATTTTCCTTTATGGAACTAATGGATGTGGCGAGGCAACATAATGTTCATATTGGCTCATAGACTTGACATTACAACTGTTGTCTTTACTCATTCAATACACCACATCATGATGAACCTTGGTTTGGTGATTAAAAACAAATGTTTTTAAAGCATTTTTTTTTCCATTAGCATGAGAAGAGTGTTAATACAAGGTCAAGATGGATTTATTGGCAACAACATGAATGTTGCCTTGTATACCAATATTTAGCACAATTTTATGGAAAGGCTCTCTAGAAAAGATGGACTGTGTAAAATTGCCAACAAAGAAAGAGACAGTTTTGCAAATGGATTTGCATTGCTGCCTTGATTTGGCCTACTGATGTTCATTTGCATTGCCATCATCTTATCAAATGTTTCTACTTTCTAGCTTGTGAAAGGAACAATGCATTTATTTGTTTTTTTTACTTCATATGTAATTACATCTTGGAAACAAAAGGCAACATTGTGAACTAACTCTGCAGATGTGTATCAAGATGGTCGAATACTTTATCACTTCCTTTTCAACAACATGGTTTTCTTAATGATTCTAATACAAGATCTTAAGTGATCTTTCCAAATAAGAAGATTTCTTTTCGAATCCTTGATACTGTGCATTTAGATATTGCCACTATCCTGGAGCTGCTAGTTTTTAATCACAGTTCTGAAGATTTAATCTCCTTGTCAATGTTTATGCTTGATGTGTGTTGGCACCCAATGTCTTGAGTTGAGTTTTGCACACGTGCACAAATGAAGTTCTCTGAGCTCATTCCATAATTTTGTGTGCGCCTAAGGAAATTCACAAGGAGTGACATAGAGTGCACGTCGGGTCGAGTGTTATCAGTTGCGCACCAAGCTTAAGGAATACCAAGTATGCATCGATCTGAGTTTTGTCAGTTGCACCAAAAAACAAGAAGATGCCCGATGGAATCAAGAAAGGAATCATTGGGAAATCTCCCCGAATGATTACTGCCAACAACATATGAGGACGTGGGATGACCAGAGGACGAGCTGGACAGGAAGTTAAAATTTCTTTGATACAGGAAGTCTACATAGAGTGTTGGCAAAAACTAAAAGCATGCTAGGCAATTTATCAGACAAAAGAGTGGAACAGAGTAGAAAGAGATAGCGCTCCCCAACAAAGAAATCTATAAAAGGAAGCTCTAACATCGAAAATAGAGTTTATAGCTAGCTAGTTGGACATTGAGAACAAGAGGTTCACTGTGTCTTCAGTATTGAGCTCACTTTGATCCTATTGTAATGTTGTAATGCTTTGAATATAATTATGTGTCAATTATATGTCTGAGGTTTGAGCAAGGGTGCATTACACAACACATTGTAACTCTTAGACTTTATATAATAAATATATGAAGTTCTATGGTTGTCATATGATCTATCCTACGCAATATATACCTATGATGTGATGGAATGCTTCTAGTAATAAAGATATGAAAATTTTGATTGATTCTATGTATGTTATGTATGAGTTGAATATGTGTGTGTATTGTTTAAATTCTTAGTCCTAATAGTTTAGCCTTCATCCTTGTCACAAGACCTTGTGGTCTTTGTGATCCTCTCTGCATATCAGGTGCGACCTTCCTTGGCCTTGGTCTTGGATTGATATGTCAATGCTTTGGGGTTTTTGTTGGACAACTAAGGATGAATGTTGGGTCTAAACTCCCCAGCATTAATAAGGACAGGATGCGCATAAGCATGGACTGAAAACAACCCAAAAAATGGTTTTGTTGTCAGGACCTAAAGTCTTGTTGATATCGATCAAGGAAAAACAATGAGTTGACATCCTTCTAAGGATGAAATTCAAGCCTAGATAGAAGCAAAGGAAGATGAGTTTTCCCTGCGAGAGATTCAAGGATTGAGGGTGAATGCGAAGCAATGGAAAGGCATGTATCTTTACTTACATATACATGATATTTTCTTCGCGAATTTTCCTTGTTTGTTGCATGAATGGATAAAGAGGCAAGCTGCTACCAATTCTCCGGTGTGGTCGTTGGAGCTAGTGGTTTGGTATCAAGCCAAACTTGAAGAACTGAAAGAGTTGGAATATAAGTGGACTTCAACTATTGATTTACAGTTTGCTTGAGTAAAAGAAGGCTACATCAATGAATTCATTGTGGAATAAATTGATCCTTTCAGCGAGGTGGAAAGAAAGTTTGCAGAAGGACCGAGAAGGTGGATGCTGGAAGAAATTCCGCTTTGGATAAAAATGATCGAATGGATGAGTAAAATCCACTAACGTGGTGGGGGGGGGGGGTTTTCTAAAATAATGGGGGGGGGGGGGGATTTCTAAAATAATGGGGGAAAGTCAGAAAAGAGATAGAATGGGTCCGATAAGGAGGATCTATAATTTTTCAAGATGAGGTGAGGTATGGAATGAACCCAGAAGAGTAGAGGAGAAAAAGAGACAAGAGGTGTGCAAGAAGAGTTGAGATAAGACAAAAAGTAGAAGAGAAAGGTGTAAAATAATTAGCCAGGGGTGCATGACGAGGGGTCAGGTCCAAGATGAAGAGAAAAGAAACTATACTAGGTGGTAGTGTGGGAGAGTATGTTGTGCCAAAGTGGAGCACAAACAAGGATATGTTCGCAAAGAGGTGTGGCATATAGGAGATGGTGTCAAGTAGGGATAGCAATAGTGATACTAGTATAGACCTAGGTGAGGAAATCCACACCGTTTGGTTGTTGAAAAGTGTCATAACCTTAGAAGAGGATGAAATGCAGAGTAGGGGTGAACTGATAAGAAGAGAGGATGATGCACAAAGTAGTGGTGTGTTGTTTGGAGAGAGATATTATGCACAAAGTGGCAGTGCACAGATCAGACTGGGAGACAGAGCACAAATTTGCAGTGCATAGGTTGGGTCAGAAGACAGAGCACATATTTGTGGTGTGTAGTTATGATAAGAAGGTGAGGCATACGTGTTGGTGTGCTAGAAGAAAAGGAAGATGGAGGCTCCCCTAGTGGTGGGGGAGATGAACTGACAATAATAGATGATCTCGCACGACTGCAATTAGATACCTTTTAGCACCCCCCTTGTGCATTTTTAATCAAGAAAAAAACATAACAGACAGTGAAGATATTGGAGTAGAAGAAAGTGAAGAAGAAGAGAGAAGTGATGAGAGGAGTTAAGAAGAAGGTGAAGTCAATAGTACTTTACCCCAAGCAATAGTGGTGTGTAAAATTCCAACCCCTAGTAGTAAAAGAAGAGGAACTAGATCAAGTTCAACAATAGCGAACCAAGACAATAAAATAGGATTCCCATGTTCCATGAAACAGGTAAGGATGATGCATACCAACATTGCTTTACCTGTGAAGCAATCTTGTCTGTAAAGAGAATTACAGATGAAGCAACTAAAATCGTGAAACTAGAGACCACGTTTAGGGATAGAGCCTTGATGTGGTACATGAAATACAAGGCTTTTGCACCAGTGGGAAATGCAAGGTCCCTGATTGATATTAAGCAAGATCTACTTAAAGAGTTTCAAAAGCCTAAGTTAGAACTATAATGCATTACAAAAATTAAGGAGATCAAAAAGAAGGAAGGAGAAACCATCCAGGACTATGATGGATGGTTTAAAATATTGTTGGATAGGATGACATTCCAAATCTTCGACGTGCAGCATAGAGAATGGTTCATTGCAGGGTTACTCCCCCATATCCGAGTCCCGGTCACCCAACAAAAGGTGATGACTCATGCAGAGGCAGTTGAAATCATGATATGCTTGGAGGCTACACCTGGAGGCGCAGAGACATCGAATGGGTTGGTGTAGGTACAGTCGCAACTGGCCAACCTAATGATACCACTGCAAGATATGGCGAAGACTAAGTTGTGCATGAGCATGTATGGTGTACTACATGCAACTCCTGAAGATGTGTATAAGAGACAGGCCCGATCCTTCCAAATTATGCGGCGACAGGCACGCAAAGTCCATTTCCATCTGGATAGTCATATTACTGTCTCTTATACACATCTCTGATGGCGCGAGGACATGCAACTCCGAGGGGCATTGCCGAGACGAGTGCCCGATCCTTCCAAATTATGCGGCGACAGGCACGCAAAGTCCATTTCCATCTGGATAGTCATATTAGTGCAAAATATGTAGACAGTGGGGCCATGTGCCACCCCACTGTCCCACCTTGAAAAATTACCAAACGACGACTCACACTCCATTCAATGAGTCCTGTAAATTGCTCGACCATGATTTCAATAGTTGTCGCTCCCTCTAGTTAATGCAAGATAACACCTGTGATGCATTCCGGGTACATGAGTAGAAGAAAGGTGGAAAGCACAGTGGCACTAAAATAGGCATATACCAAGGAGGATATAAGTGTGGTCGCGACTGCGGATATGGTGGAGGAGTAGGTAGACCCCCCCATGTTTTATTTGCACTGAGATTGGTCATGTCTCATGATTTTTCACCAAACCACGCGTGATATATGCATATTTTTATAGTCCTAAACATGTAACCAAGGATTTTCCTGACTCACTGAAGAAATGGGAGGACAAGAAGACCAATTGTAACATGGTGCATGCTAAGCCGTGAAAGAACAAGAAGAAGAACTAGGAGGCTAACGTTTGGGTATTAGCCCGTGAAGGGGCGAAGACAGGGGAAAACTTTGAGCATGGTGAAGGTTCAAGTAAAAGCTCGGATGGAAAGATCAGAAAAGCACATGAGCCCCCTCCAAATTTTGATGTTGCTAAGCAAAAGCAGTTTCTGTGCGATGCGTAGAGAGTACTCGAAGAAGAAAGAGTGTACGAGGAGTTGCAACGCATGACTCAAAGGTCTCTTGAAGAGGATCAAATATGGGAAGAAGTGCAGAGGGTGACACAAAAGGTTGCTGGAAGAAAGCAAAATCCGTGAAGAGGTACAACTGGCAACACAAAGGTCACTAGACGAAGCTCACGCGCATGAGGAATTTTAGCGCGTGATGCAAATATCTTTGGAGGAGGCTTGCATGAGCGATGAAATAGAATATGTGACCCAACGATCAATAGAGGAAGTTCACAGAGAGACTGAGATGCAATGCACTGGAAAAAAAAATACGAAGAACAACACCAGGAGGAGTTGCAACGCACAACGCATGTAGAAGCCTTGTGCGACTCAGGTCGCATGGAAGATGTTGAAGATCGAGTAAATCCTTTCTTACATTGTTGTTTACAATTGCTTAATGATCCAAAATTTGCAAGTAATTTGACCCAGATGTTAGCTACTTGCATGAAAGAACAAAGAGAGGAGACCACCATATATGCTCCGCTGCTAGAAAGGGATGTATATCATGTCAACAAGCAATAATGGACATGCCAAGAATTTAAGATGACAACAGAGCTTGGTGGGTACGACATGGATGGAGTCATGTTGGATCTGGGATCCGAAGTGAACATTTTAACAAATAAATCTTGGGAGGTGGTGGGTAAGCTTAAGTTGGATTGGTCGCCCATCCAACTCCGATTGGCCAATCAATACAAGATCTACCCCATAGATCGGCTAGAGAAAGTGGAAGTAAACATAGAGGGAGTGAAAACAAAGGCTGACTTTGAAGTCGTCGAGATCATGGATGAGTATGATCCATATCTTGCATTACAGGGTATCGACTGGGCCTTTGACAATAATGCAGTGTTAATTTTTAAGAAGAGACAGATGTCATTTCAAACTGACACTCTACGTGTGGCCACACCACTAGATCCATATGAGGGCAACCATTAAAATGAGCTTGTGGATGAGGATGCGCAGAGCTCGATCATTGAAAGTATTTACAAAATCACAGGGCGCAGGGAGGACTACATTAACCCCACCCCAAATGGTGAATTAAGTTGGAGGAGTGTCAAGTCTTATGACACAGACTCTAAGGATGTCATGGATGGGTGGAAAATAAGCTATATGAAGTCTCAACAAGGAGGTGTGTGCATACCTTTGCAGAAGAGAATGTGAAAGAATTTGGATCTTATCAGTATGATGGGTCGGAGCCGATGGACATTGTTATCACCCTGTAATTTCATAGGCCGAGTTGGAAATCGACAGGGGTAACCACAAAACCGCTTTGAGTCGGGGATCTAGCCCTCCAAAACTCAAAGAGGGATCTCTCTGTCAAATTTAGATTTGTTTGGGAATAGGATATTAGGCTAGTTATGCAGAACATGGGTTTGTTTATGGATATTTAAAATTGGTTTGGTTGAGACATAAAGAAGGACCATTGGGCAAAATGGAGTCAAAGATTAAAGATGCTTTGACGAATAAATAACAGAAACATATATAACCAGGCAAGACAATCACATCGATGGATCCTTATAATTTATGAGATGGAGAGAGGAAAAGATCAGGGGTTGTTTCAAATGCTGAGCAGAGCTTATCTGAATTCTGCATTCAATCTTCAGAAGAAAAGATAAATGTTGTTTTTAAGCCAGATCAGGGTGTCCATCACAAATCTTGAGCATACTCTTCTTATAAGCAATGAGAACAGAAAAACAATATGAGAAACAAGGGAATGACAATTTACATCAGAAACACTTAACCACAAAAAATGACACAAGAATCTGGAAATAAAGTCTTTGTATTCATTCATTTCAGTTACTTAAAGCCTGTGAGCATTTTTACATTTTTGTTCATCCCAAGTCCAACCATCTTTTTTTAAGATTCATAGACTTTATAGCCTTTACATAACAGTTCAAGATCCTATAAAAATGGATCTGAACTTTATAGCCTTTACATAACAGTTCAAGATCCTATAAAAATGGATCTGAATTACTTAAAATAGAATAAAATTAAAACTAGTGTGATATGTAGGATCAAGTCCTAATTTAAGGGTCAAACTTTTAACAACTAAATCTTCAATAATCTTCTATAGATTCAACAATATCTGACATCTTTAATAATTTTCAAAGAGATGACAAGGCACTTTGAAATCCAGCTTTGACAAATAAGCAATTTTTGACCAAAAATTGAAAAGCCACTTAACCTTCCTGCCTTAACATCTGCCTCAAAAACTGGAAAAGGATGATGATCTATATCGCTTTAATCTTTATCTTTTATTTGGAACCTCTTCCAAATGATCTAGAAACAAAAATCTTCGATCTGAACAAAAAGATGAGCATTCTGCCAGTTTCTTCGTTTTCGGTGGCTTACAGGTATAAAACAGAGTAGGATTAGCTGTCGAAATCAAAGCTTTCGGCAGTTAACAATGCCTTGAGGAAAACGAATAAGCTACCGAAATCGCAGGCTTTGAAAATCTTCATCAAAATTTCAAAATTGAAATTCCTTCAGTCTTTTGAACTTTGAGGTTACTCATTCAAGTTCTTTGCAGCCTCTGCTAGATTCTCCAGGCCAGGATGAGCTATAGGCTTAGGCTTTTTAAGCCTTAGTTTGGTCTTTAAACATCTAACCATTTTAAGCAACCTAAGATTCTCCTTGAGCAATTTCTTATTCCTCTTATGTTCCTTTACATGCATTTTAGCTAACGTTTCAAAGCAAACTCTTACCTCATCTAATGTGTTGCTTATAGTCTGGTTTTGGGATTTAATGACCATCTTAAGTAACTTCATCTCTGATATCTCTTATTCAAGCCTTTCAATCTTTGATGATTTGCTGACCTTGCTGTGTTTTCTTATTGATGCTTCAGGGATCTCCAGATCTTGAGCTTCAGATGAGAAACGTGCTTCTTTTGGAGTTTGAAGATCAAGGGCTTCATGCTCAAAACTTTGGACTCTAGGTGTTGTTTCTTCAGGAGATGCTTGCTCAGGCATCTCTTCTTCTATAAGCTCTACCTCTTCCTCTGAATCTGTATAAGGCAGATTCAAAATATTTTTACCAGAGGCACTAGTTTGCCCTTCTGTAGCTTGGCTGAAATCAAGCATCTTTTTGGCTCTCTTGGACTTAGAAGAAGAGGCTGTCTCTTCTTCAATTACTGGGGAAATGGCTCTTCTTTTCCTTTTACTACTCTGTGGTGTTGAATACTTAGTGGATAAAGTTTTCCTTTTGTCCTTAGGCTGGGGTTTTGGTTCAAATTCACCCCAGAAAATAAGATGCTCCCAATTCTTATCCCTCCTTTGCAATTCTTCAAGCACTATGAGTTTGATAAGGCTATGATGACAAATCCTACCCTGCACCTTGCTAGGTTTGGCATGGAATTGGTGTGTCATTTTTGTCAAACTTCTATGAAGGTAGAAGGGCAGATTCAAAGGACACCTACCTGTGAAATGGTTCATGAGCTTGAAATGGTAGAACATTACTCTACCATATCTGCCTTCACATGTAATATATACCTGGATTTCTTTGAGCAAGTGTTGCCACTTTTCCTCCAAGTAGGATCTAGGGATATCTTTCTTCCAAACAATACATTTGTGTTAAGGCTTGAGATAAGACCTTAACTCGATATCTTTAGTAATGGTTGATTTAAACCATCTTTCACCAGTCCTAGGCATCTTTGTTGCTGCTGCAAAAATGGCTTCATTAACCTGTAACTCAATTGTTCCCACTCTGGCCTTGGCTCCATCAAAGGTTAATGTAAATGCCTCAACCACTCCTTGATGAAAACCTTGTAGTTTTTCACAGTATCTGTAGCAACCAACATCCCTGAACATCTGGCAAATCTTGGGGTGAGATTCCAGATATGTTATGTCATTGATCTCCTTCATGAGCAGAGCTCCTCCCTTCTTCATCTGCAAAACAAATGTCAACACCTGCAATAC
>CBVK0101163522.1:0-22160 GCA_900067695.1 Picea abies
ATGCTTCTCAAACCTTACGGGCCTACCTCTTCAACATGCTCTTATTCAGATCTGACAACCATCGGGAATTCAGGAAGAGATCCAACGAACACAGTTGTTGCTCTTCCCCGATTATCACTGCACCGCTGATCATCGCTGCTATACTCAATCCATCATCACTATTGTACTTGCCATCAATGACAAGTATACGCTACCTGTAAAACATGCCAACAATCCTCTGTACATTCTTCCTGTACTTATGCCATTCGCTGTCTGTTAAATATTTTCCAACAGGCATGGCCTAGTTGGTTGCTGGGGATGCTACAATGTGGTATCAGAGCTTCAATTTTCAACACTGAGCCTGGATGGGTCGAGCAAATTGAATGTTGAAGCGAAATTTCACAAAGAATTGATTTCGAAGTGGCCAAATTTCAAGTTACAGTGTGTCCATGAAAAAAATCAAAAGCAATTGAGTGGAGTTGGGAAAAATCCCTAATTTCTGTCATTAAATTCATGGGGAATTTGAGAAATTTGGCCTAATGGTGAGATATTCTTAATTTAATATCAGTTCTAGAAAATTCAGACCTGGAATTGGTCGAATTTGAAGTTACAGCCGAGATCTACACTCTTTCCCTACACGACGCTCTTCCGATCTCACTGGTCGAATTTGAAGTTACATGGAGCCATGATAGATGAAGTGATATTGGTTGAATAAACTCTCAATCCATGAATGAATTTGGGAAAATCCGTACCAAGAATGTCAACCATCAACGATTTGTTGTTGCAAAGGTTGAATTTGTGTTATCAGAGTGAAATTGAACAAATTTCATAGTTGCAAAATGTCCATGGTGGAAATTGGGTGAAAATTGGGAAAAAACCTCAATTTATGCAGCAGAATTCATGAATAATTGACGCGCTAAAAAATAAAGGTGCACAGGCGTGCACACTCAAACTGGATGATGCATGGTGCAGAGTTGATAAGTCGCGAAAAATAATGGTGCATGGTTGCACACACTTAAATTTGGCACTGCGTGGTGCAGAGTTGGTAATGCGCGGAAATTAATGGTGCACAAGTATGCGCACTAAATTTTAGCACTGCGTGGTGTGGATTGGGGGGCACATGCATAATATTGGCACACACGGTGTGTGCACGCATAATATTGGTGTGCGTGGTGTGTGCACTGAGTATTGGCAGAGCGTAGATGAAATTTGTTGGTGCACATGCAATGTTGGTATGCAGTACATGCATGTTGAATATTCGTGTCGCACGACGGTTTAATTAATGGTGAGAAGTGTGAGCGCACTAAACCTTGGCATGGTGCGGCACGTAGAGTGCAATGCGTGCGGAATATTAGCATGCGACACAAAAATTGTGTGCAATAGGTATTAGAGCATGAACCAAAATTGTGTGCGGTAGATATTGGCGCGCGACACAAAAGTAGTGCGCACTAGATATTGGCGCGACAGAGAAGTGGTCCAAACTGGTTATAGGTGCGCAGAGCATGCACTACCTTATGGAATTTTTGCACATGCTAAATATGGGTGTACATTTTCAAATTGGTGTGCGCGAAGTCGTTTGGATGGTCTACAACAACAAAAAATAATGACTTTCTGTGACATTTTATACTATTTGAAGGTCATCTTTTTGCAGCGTATTTTTGAGGCCCTAAACAGTTTTTTTAGCTACTCAAAAACCACGAGAGAGATATTTTTAATGGTGTAAACCATTCGTCAAATGGAGCGTTTATGAGGAATTTACAGGGCAAACAATGGGGGTAAATTTTAAGACCCAGTTAACTCCTAAGGTCCATAACTTTCTGCTCCGGAATCAAATTGAAGCACATGAACAGTCTATGGAAATCTATTGAACCATAGAACACAGTCATGGAGCTGAATTAAAATTTCAGGCATGTTCAAAATTGTTAAGATGGCACAGAAGGTACATGTAGCATTCAAGGCCAAAAACATTAATTGGCCTAGAACTTCAGCAGGTTGTAACTAGCAGCCTAGAACCCAGAAAGAGGTGAAACTTGGACCTACTGTCCAAAATATGTATATGAAGAAACTCAATTGAGATCCTACCAAAACTCCAATGGAGCAGGTGAAAAATGCATAATTACAGTTCATATTTGCACCGAGTTGAAGTATGAACAAAATAATTAATGGACAATTTTCAAATAACCATAAATTTCTGCTCAAGAATTAGAATTGAGCATGGAAGTAGGTGTTGGAAAGGTCTTGGAAAGTAGAATATAAATATTCATTCAAAAAAATGATCTGGGCAATGAATTTTACAAGAAATCAGAAGAAACAATTCAGATGCATTATTGAACCAGAATTGTACATAATTTCATGAATTGTTAAATTATTTAGCCTAACAAGTTTTGTTGATTGCACATTTTGCAGAGTTAACAAAAATTAGATCAGAACACAATGAACAGAGACCTCAAAATCATGGAAGACGCAAAAGGGGCTTACAACCATGAAGATGAGGTCAGAGGAATGTATGTCCATATGGGTAATGAAGGAAAATTCAAATGGACATGGAGAAGGAAAGGAAGACAACATGAACTTGGTAGAGACCATAAAAAGTTTGCAAAAGGACGTCCAAAGTTATAAATCCGATAATGAGAGTCTTATGAAATCTAAGGAGAAGTAGGAGGGCTTTAACATAAAATTAATGCATAGCTTGGACATAATAGAAAAGAATATGGATAAGGAGAATGACTCAAGCAAATCAGGAAGTCACAGGTCTCATTATGAGAGGAGAAGAACAAAAAGTGTTGGAAGACATCACCATCACTCCCCAAGAAATTCCACTAGGAGAGCACACAATAGTTCAAGTCCATCCCCTGTCAGGAAACATAAGAGGAGGTTTAGGGTGGATGAGCTACAGGGAGAAATGAACAAAATCAAGCCTTCTACATTGGATGGTGAGCACAAGAAGGATGCGGATGCATAAACATGGCTACTAGGAATGAGGAATTATTTTCAATTGCATAATTACTCTTCACATGCAGAAGGAAGAAATTTCATCTATCATCTCCAGGGAAAGGAATCCATGTGGTGGGACCAATTTGTGTAGGTGCAACACATTGATGAAAAAAATGTTACTTGGGGGACTTCAAGAGGTATTTTCAAAATAAATACTTGACTAAGAGATACCGTGACAAGAAAATGAAGGAGTTATTTGAACTCAAGCTTGGGAGTATGACCATAGATGAATATGAAAGGAGGTTTTTATAGTTGTTGAAGTATGTTTCTTTCATCAAGGATGATTTGGTTAAGATTTAGAGTTATTTGAGTGGGTTGCCATCATTTATCAGTGACAAGATACAATATGATGATCCCAAAACATTGGAGCGAGCCAAATGTATTTATGATCAACATAAAGGAAGGCAAACTTTCCAAAAATCTTGGGAAGACAAGAAGAAAAAAAAGATGAAACAAAGGAATAAGGGGACTAATCCACCATTCTTCAAAAAGCATTCTCAGGGATATCCAACTTCTAGAGAACACAAAATGACTGAGACAGTGGAGCAAAGACCAAGGCAACCACCTATTCAATGTTGGGGTTGAGGGGGAGATCATATGTACAGAGATTGTCCTCACAGAGGTGAAAAAGTGAGGACTATTCACAATGTACAAAAATTTGATACAGTGGAGGACCTGGACATAAATGTATCTAGGATCTATGTAGCCCTAGAAAACAAGAAAGCCAAGTTTCAGTCACATATGATTTAAGTGGAAGGTAAGATCAATAACCAAACTATTACTATTTTAATTGATTCAGGAGCTAGTCATAGTTATCAAGATCCTAAGATGGTGGAAATATTGTTTTTTTCCAAGAAGAAATCTTGGAAAATATTGGTTGGTGCAACTGGCTACCAGAGATAAAAGAAAAATTAATGACATGGTTAAGGCATGTCCAATGGACATGAATGGACTGAGCACCAAGGTAGATTTGAACATCATACCTTTAGGTTCCTATGAATTCCTAATCGGTATTGATTGGTTGAACCAACACCATGATATACTAGACTATTTTAATAAGGCATTTACTTGCTTGGATGAGGAAGGGAACCTAAGGACAGTACAAGGAATTCCTAGGGCAACAACTGTCAGAGAAATTTCAGCATTGCAGCTAAAGAAAAGTTACAGAAAAGGGTGTCAAATATTTGCAGCATATATGGAAGATACACCTAAAGATAAGGTGCCAAATATTGAATATTATGGAATCCTAATAGAGTTTGAAGATGTATTTAAAGAAATATCAGGAATACCCCCTAAAAGGGACATTGATTTCTCCATCAATCTGATTCCTGGAGTAGCCCAGTATCCAAGACCCCTTACAATACACCAGAATTGAAGGAATTGCAAATGCAATTTGAAGAGCTTATGAAGAAGGGGTATATACACCCAAGTGTGTCACCTTGGGGTGCCCCAATATTATTTGTGAAAATAAGGATGGAACATTGAGAATTTTCATTCACTTCAAGCAATTGAACAAGGTAATTGTGAAGAACAAGTATCCTTTGCCCATGATAGATGACCTCTTTGATCAATTGAAAGATGCAAAAATATTCTCCAAGATTGATCTCAGGTCAGGCTATCATCAAGTAAGAATTAAATATGAAGGCATCAACAAGATTGTTTTCCAAACAAGGTATGGTCATTATGAGTTCACAATGGTGCCATTTGGGTTATTAAATGCATCAGTTGTCTTCATGTGTTTAATGAATGCTATTTTCAGAGAATACTTAGATAAGCTTGTCATTGTCTTTTTGGATGGAATTCTTATATATTCTAAGTTAGAGGAAGAGCATGAGATACACTTGAGGATGATATTACAAGTATTAAGGGAGCATTAGTTGTATGCCAAATTGAGCAAGTGTTCATTCTATCAGAAGCAAATTTAGTATTTGGGACATATCATTTCAGAGAAAGGGATAGCAATGGATCCTGAGAAGATAAAGGCCATTAGAGGATGTTCAAAACCAAGGAATGTCTCTGAGGTAAGATCATTCATGGAACTTGTAGGTTACTACAGGATATTTATTGAGGGATTCTCAAAGGTTACACACCCAATCACTTCCTTGTAGAAGAAGGGTGTGAAGTTTGAGTGGACATCAGATTGTGAAAGGAGTTTCCAACACTTGAAGTATTTATTAACAAGTGCTCAAATAATAAGGATTGTTGATACAAATGGAAAATTCATTGTATGCACCGATGCATGTAAAGAAGGGCTTGGTGGAGTCCTTAGTTAGAATGGGTATGTGGTGTGCTATGAATCAAGGAATTTGAAGGAGCATGAAAGGAACTATGATACTCATGATTTAGAGTTGGTAGCCATAGTGCATTCCTTGAAGATGTGGAGGCACTACCTCATGGGAGAAATACTTGAGTTGAGGACAAACCATAGTGGTCTGAAATATTTATTTGGAAAACCAACTCTAAATTTCAGGCAAAGCAGGTGGTTAGAATTCCTCAGTGAATATGACTTTGATATAAAGTATATCAAATGGAAAGAGAACAAGGTGGTTGATGCACTTAGCAGGAGGGTGCATGAGTTTCATGCTACGAACATTAGCATGTACCAATCAGATTTGAAAGACAGAATATTAGAGGCTGCAAAATCATATTTGAAATACATGGAAATAATAACAAAATTACAACAAGGTATTTTGCAGCAAAAAATTGAAGACTATAAGCTAGAAAATGATGAAATTATCATGTACAAGGGAAAAATTTATGTGCCAAATTCCAAGGAATTGAAAAATATGATATTGAGAGAAATGAATAATGTACCTTATGTTAGGCACCCAGGTTATCAAAAAACTATTGCAGTTGTCAAGAGCCAATATTATTGGTTAGGAATGAAGAAATAAGTTGTTGATTTTATTTCCAAGTGTTTGGAGTGTCAAAAGGTCAAGACTGAGCATAGACACCCAACTGGTTTGCTACATCCATTGTCAATTCCTGAGTGGAAATGGGAAGTTGTAACAATGGATTTCATCACCAAACTACCCAGAACAAACAAGCAATATGATTCTATCATGGTAGTGGCGGATAAGCTTACTAAGCTGCCCATTTTATTTCAATAAAGCTCACTCACAAGGAAGCCAACATTGTTGATATTTATATGAGAGAAATTGCTCGACTACATGGTATATCCAAGACAATTGTGTTTGACAGAGATCCAAAATTTACATCAAATTTTTGGAAAGTATTATTCAAGGGATTTGGAACAAATTTGAATTTTATCACAACTTATCATCCAGATTTAGATGGGAAAATAGAGAAGGTGAACTAAGTGATTAAGGATATGTTTAGGATGTATGTGATGGATAAACCATAAAAATAGGAAGACTACCTACACTTGGTAGAGTATGCTTATAACAATAGGTACCAAGCATCTCTAAAGATGAGCCAATTTGAGGCACTTTATGGCAGAAGGTGCAACACATTGGTAAGTTGGGACAACCCAACAGATAAAGCAGTGGTTGGGCCAAAATTACTCGGGGAAATGGAAGAGAAAATGATGAAAATAAAACAGAATTTAAAGGTTTCCCAAGAAAGGAAGAAAATCTATGTTGATAAGGGTAGAACTCACAGGGAATTTAAAGTGGGTGACCATGTGTTCTTGAAAATAAAGGCCAACAAAAGTTCTCTGAAGTTGGGGAAATTGTTCAAAGTTGGAAGCTCGTTATTGTGAGTTGTTTGAAATCCTAGAGAGGATTGGGCATGTAGCATACATGCTCGCCTTGCCTGCATCAATGTCTATTCATAATGTATTCTATGTATCATTGCTCAAAAAGTATATACCTGATGCTAATCATGTCATTGATTGGAATGTGATTCAGGTGGAGAAAAAAAGCGCCTTTCAAGTGTATCTGGTGTGCATATTCGACCAGAAGATCAAGCAACTCCGAAATCGATCCATAGAGCTAGTAAAGGTTCAATGGACTTGGTATGGTCCTGAAGATGCAACTTGGGAGCACGGGGATGTTATGTGGGCATAATACCCGCATCATTTTGAATATTTTTGAAATTTTGGTTGTATATGTGTATATATTGCACTAAGGACATTGCATAAATAAGGTGGAGGGGAATGTAATACCCCTAGGCCAAACCCCAACTGTAAATGTACATATGTATATAAGCTAGTGAGTTGTTTGTATCAAGTCTTGGAATCAATTTTGTAAGTGCCTTCCATAATACAACACGCATATGTGTTGCACACTAAAAGAAGAAGTGCACACATCCTAGGATATTGCGTGCAACAAATTGAGTGCGCGATATTGAGGCCAACGAGCCTTTGTTTATATGTTCATGTTTTTTAGGCTGGTAAGACTGGATACAAAAAGGATAGTACGTTTGTATTATAAATATAGATGACACGCAAATATTAATGAAAAATGCATCATTGCGGAAAACCAACCATGTAAAAGAGTATGGGGGTCTAAACTCCACTAGATAGGGAAAGGGGGATAAAATTTAAGGATAAGGGGCTAAGCTGAGGAGCTTAAACCCAAAGGAATATTATATTAATATTCCTTAAAGTATAAAGTATGGATAATTATTTTTATCCTAAGTTATAAGGATGGGGACAAGTGGGCCAAGGTAGTTCTCAACATGACAAGTGTCAAGTTGGGAACATGCATACATATAGTTTGGACTTAGTTCATTTTCCATCATTCCATCATCATTCACTCACTCATTCAACTGTCCTTTGTACCTTCATGTTATTGCCATTGTACCTGTACATATACCTGTACCTGGTTAGCTTAGGAGTTGGATTGATGAAGTGATTTTTCAGGCCTATGGGATATTGAAGAGGTGGGGTGTCAGGCACGTGAGAAATTCTCTCTAGGTGAGATAATTGTTGGGAATTGATTTCCCGAAGGTGCCAAACTGCAGCTACAGGGATATGAGGCTTCCTTTCCGGCATGTTGTTGAAGCCTTGGAAAGGAAGTGGAGAAGCTGAGGGACTGTTGAGCAGAGAAGGGGAACACTTCTTGGGGTGGGATATGCATGTGGGGAATGAGGGACTGTAGGCTGTTAGTTTGAGTTGGCACCTGTGACTGAGTTTTTTCCTGTTGTCAGAGATACATCAACCTAGTTAGGAATTCCTTTACCTGGGTGGAGTTTATCCCTAGCTCGGGGGTGACCCATTGTTGAGAGTTTTGAGTAGTGTGGTCTAAGTCTGGGAGGAATGTGGAAGGTCTACATGCCGTTGGTGATCTTTTTATCAAAATAAGTGTCAATTGTGT
Organism: Picea abies; assembly: GCA_900067695.1. Lineage (NCBI taxonomy): Eukaryota > Viridiplantae > Streptophyta > Pinopsida > Pinales > Pinaceae > Picea > Picea abies. Next base: position 8,253 of record CBVK0101163522.1, read on the forward strand.
CCTAAATTATGTGTTGCATTATTATTTATGCGTTTATTTTTATGGGTTTTTCCTATGTGTGTTGCATGTGTATTTATATTATTATTTTGTATGAATCAATGTATTTGCAGAGTATTTGTATGTTTTAATTTGGTATCAAAGTTCAATTTTTTTTTTGTCATGACCCAGTTGGTTGCTGGGGATGCTACAAAGAAGATGGAATATCATGTAAGAGTGCATAATTTTGAGGAAGTATGAGTGTACCAAGTTTTGTTGAAGAACTATGATTGCCATTTTGTCTTTGTCAACTTATGCATGGATGTGTGACTGGATATTTTATTGTTGCAGTTATGTTTTCCTTGTTTTGCAATTTGGAATTAGATTGTCTTGAATGTTAAGAGTAACATAATTTGGTTTTGATGCAAATCAAGAACCTTAGATTCCAACAATGAGAAATTTTTGTTGCTTATTTTAGGGCCTAAAATCTCAAATTGATTAAATTGAATTTGTGGTTCCTATTTTATGATACATAAACATCTTGGTCCCCTTTTCTTCCAAGGTAAATACTAGATTTGATTCTTATTACTTCTCATTTTGCATGAGGCCTACACTAGTGATTGTTTTCACTATAATTATTATTTTTATCACAAATGAAAGGTTACAGGTTAATGGACCTTTGGATGGCCTAGGGGTTGTAATTGCATTTCATGAAATTATTGGTGATGTAGTCACATATAGCTTGATGATTGGTTTGATGATGTTGATTTTTGGTTGCCTTGATGATTGATTTCCTCTCATGTTAGTAGACTTTCTTGTGGATCCCTTATGATTATTGGATGGTCAATAATACATATTGATGTATGACTCTCTTATGGAACGCCCTAGCACTTTTGGACTAGATAACATAGTATTTTTTGGATACCTAATGCTTGTGATTATGGTAGTTTGTAAATAGTATAAATATGAAGATTCGTAGGTGATAGGAAGAGTCATTCGAAAGATGAAGACCAAAGGTCATTTGAATTTGTATTTATGAAGGTTTCATGTTAATACAAATCATCAAAGTGTGGATTTACATTCTCTACCCATATTTGGCTTGCCAATGGTATCAACATAGGTTAAATCCATGATTCTCTCCCCTAGGCATTTCATTTCCCACCTTCCTCGTGCATAAATGTCCCTCTACCTGTGGATCTGTCTCATATGCATAGAAACACCTCTGAAATATCATGCATCTCTAAGATTTGAAAATACTATGAAAATCCTAATCCGATTCAACCAGATTCCTCTCTATGGATTTTCTCACCTCTATTGAACTCCATCACTCTCTCCTTTCCATTTATGACCTCTTTTCTTTCCAGAGTTCAAATTCTGTTGTTTTTCATTCACATAGAGCCATACCTTGGGGAGAGGTAGATAGCATATCCTCCACCAAAATCGATGCTAGGGGGTCTCCATAAACCGCCTAATAGACAACAATAACATATTTTTGCAAGACTCAATGAAATATTCTTCTTCCTCATGACTCACAATAGATATTTCTCTAATTAACTTTCATAGGGCACTTTATTAATTTTAATTAATGTTAAGACACAAATTAGCCATCCATGAAAGATATATCCTTTTGTCTGACACTCTGTATCCATAGTATAAATCAACCCATTTCCCACTGTATGATCCATTTCTCACTGCCTTAGTAGGAACCCGTGACCCATCAAACGAAAAAAATTCGAATTTGATCAATTTGTTGTATTCACTGCAATTTTGACTATTTGGTCCATTTAGAAATGTACGAGTTTAAACGAAAGATTGAACAAGCTTAGATAAGGGTCATGTTATCTTTGTAGAATTGTATGGAAGATTGAATTCTGGAGCTCATGGAGGTTAGGGGCGCCCAAAGAAACTAGTGTTTGAGGGGTGTTGAAAGATGTAAAATGCCATTATGTTTCTCAAGTTTAGAATAAAGATGAGTTGAAAAAGTTGATAGTTGCTCAAGTTTTTTTTTGAAGGAGATAGTGCAAAAATAAAGTATCAAATTTTGTTGGAAGATGCATTCTCTCATCTCTATCATTGGCGTGGTGCTGACTGGAAAAATAATTAAAAATAAAAAATAAAAAATGGTGTAGAAAGATCAAACATACTTTGATATTTAATGAGTTGTGGGATGGAATTTGTGAAGTATAAGTTTCTAGTGAAGAAGAAATTTGAATCAAAAGAACAATGGAAGAGTAGTAGGACAACCATACCTACATCAAATAAGGAGCGTGTTGGAAGGACAAAAACAAGAAAGAATATGTCATGATTGTTGTGACTGTAAGTGAAGAGGTGAGCCGCCATATTGTTTCCATTAATGACTCATATAGTGATTTAAATAAATTGAAGGATTTGTATGACTCTCACTTAGAACTGGAACTTATACAATTGTCGGTGAAGCTCTTCAACGTAGAGTTGAAGAATGATGATCCCATGGCTTTATATTTTGAGATTAAAGCTATAATGCATTACATTGATGCCACTAGAGTGAAGATATACCTTCCTCTCACAACATTCATTAAGGTCCTCTACCCTACATATTATCACTACCTTGAATCGCTACAATCTAGTGGTCAAATTAAATCCATCACATTCGACACTTTGGTGGATAAAGTCGCAGAATATGAAAAACACTTTGGAAAGAAGTCAGCTTATCCCAATGGTGATATTGTGTTCCTTTCTTAGAAATGGAAGAATAAATCACATGATTCTTCTAGAGGAGAAGTTAGTAAAGGAGGACGTGGAAGAAAAATTTTCAGAGCCTGGAAGGGTAGACACAAGCAAGGTGAAAGAGTTGATCTTCACTATGACCATTGTGGAAAGAATGGGTCACATGAAGCAAATACATATAGAATCCCATGGGAGAAGATAAAATACAAACATAATCATAAATATGACAAAGGTAAAACATCAAATATGGTGAAAGGTAAAGCACCTGAATCTACTCATTATATTGTTTCCCATTGTAATATAGGAGCAAATGAATGTTTGTTTAATACTTATTTTTCTTCTTAGAGAGATGCATGGCTACTTGACATAGGTGCAACATACCATGTGACATTACATAGAGACTTCTTTGAATATTTCAATGGAAATGTAGATTGCATAGTTTATTTTGCAAATAAATCAAGTCTCAAACCTTTAGGAGTTGGTACCATCAATCTTAAATTGTCTGGACTCCCAAAAATTATTCTGCATGATGTCATCTATCTTCCTAAGTTGCAAAGGAAATTGTTGTCTCTTGTTCACATTCAACAATAAGGTCACTCTATTCATATATTTGGTGGAAAAGTTGAAATATGTATGGCTTCTAACAACATGGTCATCATGACCTTGATGGAAGATGGAAGACTACTGAAGTTTAAAGGTATATAGCTCATGCACATAATTATGCATACCTCTCTCATCATGATGAAGATACAATGCCATCTAGTCTCTTGTGACATGTTATATTTGGTCACATTAATTATGGAAACCTTCATTTGTTGAAAAAGAATTGTGTCTCTAGTTTTCTTACTATTCCTTGTAATTTGAAGCAATGTGATGCTTGTATTCTTGGAAAACACAACAAACAAACATTTCATGGTTCTACTTCTATATCATGTAGAAAACTTGGACTGACACATTTTGATTTGTGTGGCCCCATCATTGTTTCATATTCTAATGGAAATAAATATATCACGTCTTACACCAGGATGTGTATGGGTGTACTTGTTGAAAGATAAATCACAAGCTTTTTAAACTTTAAAAAATTTCATGTATGGATCCAAAATGAATCTCAGTCTCGTATTGGATATTTTTGTATTGATAATGGAAGAGAGTATACATCTAATGAATTTGAAATCTATATTTTCCAACATGGGATCAAACATAAAACCACAGTTCCATACAATCCTCAACATAATGGTGTAGATGGAAGAATGAACAAGCCTCTCTTAAATATGGTTTGTTCCATGATGTTTTTCAAAAATGTAAAAATGATGGTGTGGGATGATGTAGCTCTATGTGCAGTTTATGTGAAAAAAACTTGTCCATCTCATGCTCTTGAAAATAAGACTCATGAAATGTGGTATGGCCTCATTTGTTCCGTGAGACATATCAGGGTCTTTGGTTCCCTCTACTATGCCTTAATTCCTAAGGAGAAAAGAAACAATCTTTATGCAAGGAGTCAAAAGTGAATATTCTTGGGGTACTCAAAGACCACTGCGGCATATCATATTTACGATGAGGTAAATAAGAAATTCATTCTTTCCAGAGATGTATTTTTTCTCAAATCCTCCAAGAGTGAAAAAACTGTGGAGAGGCATCTTGATCATTTGGATAAATTCACTCATGTTAATACATATCGCGAATTTGATGATGAGATTCTGTTTTGCATCTTGAAGGGGGGATCCTTATCTTGGATCAAACTATGCAAACTCCTTTTGAAGCAGCAACTCCACCTAATGAAGAAGTTCCAACCACTTCATCGGAACCTAAAATTCATTTGGATGATTTGATTAAGAGGATTAAAAAGCCAAGTCTTGATGAGGATTCAACACCAACTCAATCAGTTGAGAAACCTAGATTATCTTAGAAAGGTCCACCAAAATGGCTCATAAAAACACTTGAAAGTGTTCATCATGATGAGGTCAAAAACATAAGAACCAAAATTTCCATAAGACAAGATGGAGGTGATATAGATAATTCAAATTCAAGTGATGTAGATGATATGGATGTTTCATACGACTACGATTTGAATTTATCTACTAACTTTGAACCAACTTCCTTTGAAGAAGCCACTTATCATGATGAATGGAAAGAATCCATGCATAAGTAATATGATGCTATCATCAAGAATGGGACATGGAAGTTGGTGGACCCTCCATTCAGAACCAAACCATTTGGTTGCAAGTGGGTATTTAATAAAAGGTACAAATAAGATGGCTCACTTAACAAGCAAAAAGTGAGGCTCACGACATTGAGGATTTGCACAGAAATAAGGTATTGATTATGAGGACACATTTTCCCCCACAAAAAAATGGGATACCATTCATACTCTAGTTTTCTTGGTAGCATATAATGAATGGAAATTTCATCAAATTGATGTGAAGGCTACTTTCTTGAATGGAGACCTGAAAGATAATGTCTTCATGTCGTAGATAAAATATTTTTTTGTGAAGAGATAAGAACAAAAAATATGCAAGCTCATCAAATCCTTATATGGCCTGAAAAAATCACCATGAGTTGGGTATGAAAAGTTAACTGAGCATCTTCTAAAATTGAATTTCAATCACTTCAATATTGATGATGCAAATCTATTTGTCAAGAAAGTTGACAACAATATTATATATCTTATAGTGTATGTAGATGATCTATTGATAACATGGAACAATCAAAATATATATTGCATCCATAAAGAAAGATTTGAAGAAAGACTTTGCGATGACATATTTGTGACATCTTCACTACTACTTGGGCATTGAAGTGAGTCAAAATACGAAGTACATATTTGTTTCCCAAGAAGGGCATTGGAGAATTGTTGAACAAGTTTGGCATGGTTGAGTGTAATCACATCTCTACTTCATTGGAACAAAATTTTAAGCTCACATCAGAAGAATGGAATAAACTTGAGGATGCAACCAAGTATAGATAGTTTGTGGGAAGTCTTATCTACCTTACGAAAACTAGACCAGATATTTCATTTGTTGTTGAGATTATTTTCAGGTACATGCAAAAACCTTGTGAAGGACATTGGTCGGATGCAAAAAGAGTTCTAAAATACTTAAAGGGAACTCAAGATTTTGGACTCCAGTATTCTAAGGTGGATGAACTCAACCTAATTGGATATTTTGATTCAAAATTTGTTGGGGATAAAGAAAATGGAGTGTCAAATTCAAGCTATCTCATGAGTATTGGATCAACAACTATCCCCTAGAGATCACACAAATAGTCAATTCCAACAGATTCCATAATAGAGGAAGAATATGTGGCAACTACAAAAGATACAAAGAAGATTGTGTGGCTCAAGGAAATACTTGAAGATTTGCATGAGAAACATGTGAATTCTACTCCTCTTCTAGTTGACAATATTTTTTCAATCAAGTTGGCCAAGAATCCTATACTCTATGATAAAACTAAGAACATCAACAAAAAGTATCGCCTGGTTCGATATCATGTACAAGCCAAGACTATTCACTTGAGACATTGTTCCACAAATGAGCAAATTGTGGACATGTTCAACAAAGTGCTTGGAAGACAAAAGTTTTAAAAGTTCATAATGATGCTTGGACTCACAAATACTTCTTCGAGTTAAGTGGGGAAAATTTTGGATACCTAATCCTTGTGATTATGGCAGTTTGTAAATAATATTGTAAATAGTATAAATATGAAGAGTTGTAGGTGATAGGAAGAGTCATTCGGAAGATGAATACCAAAGGTCATTCAAATGTGTATTTATGAAGGTTTCATGTTAATACAAATCATCGAAGTTTGGAGTTACATTCTCTACCCATACTTGGATTTTCAGTATTGACATATTATTTTGATTGGATTCATAATGGTGTAGGGCGCTTGGAATTCTCCCCTGGATATAGTTCAATATCACATTCATTTGGGTTTATTTGACACAGTCTAAGCATGATTGAAGACTTGGTACAAAAACACCCTAGCATTTATGGCTTATTTTTCATTGATTAGAATCGTAACTTCATTCAAATATGATTTCAAGGGAGTGCTCCTCACTTGCACTCTTTCCTAGGAGGATCTAGCCCTTTCAATAGATAGTTTTACACACTTTTGACTTATTTGGAGCCCTTTTTACTTGGGAACCCTTGATTGGTTGGACATTATTGACACATCGGTTATTTTTTAATAATGTGGACTACCATTACATGAGGAGCACTCACTTGTTTCACTCTTGATGGAACATATGTGGAGGCATATACACACTTGACATCAGTTTGTGGCTTGAATGGTGAGGTCATTATCCTTGGATGATTTGACACAAGCTTGTGGTTTGTTTGACTCTTTCTTCCATGGATCTATCACATTGCACACTTTCTCATGTTTTATGGTTGAAGACATCCCAAATTTGGAGGAGTACCTTGCACACATGTTGAGGAATAGCCTTATTTTATTGGTTGATGAGGGACCTGTTAGAATATTTCGATGTGATTGTTTAACCATAGACAATATCTCAATATTGTCATCCAACCATAGGCATGCAACCACCCCCGAGCACTTTAACCTTTTCTAGATATAATAATTCCAGAAATCCACACTAGAACCAATAGATAAACCCTAGTTGCAGCAATAGCATGAGATGGAACCAGAGAAAACCATCCAATTGCATCAACATCACAACACAAGGGGAGTGCAACTTCTCCAAGGGTAGCACACAAGAGAGAGAGTCTCCACAACCATAGAACATGAACAATAATCAACTACACTAGTTGTAGTTGCACTTCTTCCCAAGATTACCACCAATAATGTCACCAAGAATGCCACCAAGAGATACTAGAAGGTAGGGAACATATCTTAGGCTAGATAGCGCTAGAGAGAGAGACCAAGAATCACATCAAAATATGCTCCTTCCATTCTTGTAGCTGCAGCTCTAGACTTGCGCTATACTTGAGAGAGTGAGTGAAGTGTGTGTACAAATGAGCTATAGCACCTCTTATTTATAGTGGTTCTTGTCACCTATCTGGATCAACTTGTTTTTCTAGAAGATAATACATTTATATTATTTATTCTATTGAGTCGACTTGTCTTCTAGGGTTTTTACACATCTATTTAGGGTTTCTCTTGCTTCCAAAATATTCTATTCTAGCCAAAGGTTACACATGGAGGTTAATACCTCTTGTAGCTACCATAATATCAACACTCCCTCCTAGCTAGGGAGGTATTAACTGTAATGGTCTCAAACACATCCATCCATTTCACATGGTATGGGCAAGGCTCACATAATATTGCAGACCATTCTACATGTAGCATCATCATAGCCAAATAGGCTATCTCATGATCACGCAGATCAAGTCACGAGCATCATCATCACTATCCATCTAGTTGGAAAACACCTCCAACACTACTGGTTGGAACACCAGCCTAGGAAACACCTTCAACACCATTGGTAGTCTCCATGGTAACACGATAGTAGTACATAGTTACTACAATTTCATCCAATAGATCGCAAAAGTGTTGATCCATAGTAGTACACAATTGTTATCCAGTGGTACACAACCACTCCTAGTAGCGCACAACTACTATCTAGTGACACACAATCACTACCAATGGAACACATCCACCATAGTAGTACATAACTATTGTCCAGAGACCCACAATCTCTATTGCAATCAACTAATAGATACACAAGCTATCACCATGTAGTACAATAGTCTCTTGGCATCAAATCATATCATCGTATGCATCATCTCTTGAGGTCATACTCCATCTAAGTAATCGAGCATGATGTTGAATAAGACATGTGTTGGACTTAACACACTCAACAAAGTGTATCTCATAAGTCACTTACTCAACAGAGTGATATAGGGACCATTCTTCCTATCCGGGTCACTTCTTGTGACACATGAAGAATGATTGTCCCAAAATATGTTGAAAACCCATGCCATGGGCTACAAGGACCATTCTTATAATCTGGACATACGTCCTAGAAGCATGATTGTCCTCCCAAATGTTGAAATCCACACCATGGCCTATAGGGACCATTCTTCTAATCCAGGCATACGCTCTAGAAGAATGGTTGTCCTGGACCATTTTCCCCCCTCTGGCCAGTACTATGAACTCGAGGAAAATGTTTGTCTTGTACCAATCTCCCCACTTTGGTCACTACTGTGAAATTAGGGAGACAACCCATTCTACCTAACTGGGCAAAGCCCCAGGAGAATAGTTTTCCTGGACCATTCTACATGTCTGGGAAATTCCCCAAGAGAATAGTTTTCCATGGTACATCAACAATCTGTCAACCTGGACCATTATCCACAGTGAGAATGTCAGTCCATCAACAATTTGTTCTTCCTAGAACATTCTCCAAATGGAGAATGTCTATCCACCATCACACTAACTATCCATGATGCCATATATCAACACTCCCTCCCAACCGAGGAATTCACCACCTCTCGTTCAACTAAGGGAGTTATCTCCACAAGTCCAAGCTTGTCCCTTAAGTATGAAATTTTTTTCTTGGACAGAGGCTTCATCAAAATATCAAATGTCTGCTCATTGGTGGATATGTACTAGAGTATCACTTCTCCCTTCTGGACTTTATCTCAGATGAAATAGTACTTGATCTCGATGTGCTTCGACTTGTCATGGAACATGGGATTCTCTAAAATCTTCACACAGCTCTGATTATGAGAATATATCACAGTCATATCCAATACCTGATCAAATAGTCTAGAAATCATCTTATGGATCCATACTGCTTCTATACAAGAATCAAAAGCTACAATATACTATGCTTCTACAATGTTGAGTGCAAAAACTATTGGACAACTGAGAGGGGGGGTGAATCAATTGTTATTTTGCTTAAACAATTATTCCCATTTTAAACTCTTCACAAAACACTCAATGATGATCACAATGATGCAGGGAAGTAAGAAATAGAATATTAAACATCAATCACACACATGAAATACACAGAGACAGATATCTTTCGAGGAAACCCATAAAGGGAAAAACCTCTTCTTCTTGATATGATAATTAATCTTTATTTTCTCTACATTATCATTCTTATGAGCTCCAACTCCTCTTGAGGCTACAACCTCTATTTTACAAGGAACAACTTGTTGAGAGCACCAACTCTCTGGTTTCTCTAGCACCCACTAGAAGGAAGAACCAACTCCCTGAGTGTTCTAGCACCAACTAGATGGAAGCACCAACTTCCAGTCACACAGGCACCAACCTGTATAACAGAGAACAATAGTTCTCCCTTACACCACCCTGCCACCCTGGTTTTTCTGGCTTCAACCAGATGGAAGCTACAACTCCTTTTGTTCAAGAACCCACTTGAAACTTTGAGGACACTAGTCCTCCCTAGCACCTCCCAACCACCCTGAAATATAAATATTTTCTTTTTATAATTTTATCACAATGATACAACATTTATCTATGGCTTACCAATCTCATCATTGTTCTGCTATGCTTCTCTGCTCTCATGCATCTGTCTCTCTACTCACATGAATCACTCTCAACGACACCACTCATCTATTCTCTGTTCTGCGTTTTTATACTCTTTGTGCACCTTCTGCATCCTGCATGCGCAATACCTCTGCATGCTCTTCACTATGTCAATGTTCTACCCTACATGTTGTTCACTGAAAATCTTCCTCTCTCCTGCATAACTCGACAACAGAATCACTTCACTTCTCTATTCTTCATGCTTTTCTCACGTCAAGTCATCTCTTGATCATCATGGCAACTCTTCATCTTCTATGGTAGTTATGTTCCTTGTGAATTCATCATCAGTGATCGTTATGATGAGATTCCTTAGCTTCTCTGGCAGTCGAAAATTTCTATCTTCTCTGTCAGTGAAAACCAATCAATTATGGCTTCTTTGGCTTCTAATCCCCTTCCTTCATGTGACCACCAGCAGTGACCAATCCATTAATCAAAAGGTGCTTACCGATTTCGTTTTAGTGAGCGCTAGCTCCTTTTTCATGATATGACCTTGGGCTATGAGATTCACGTGACCATGCGATTGTGGGCGTGTCCAAAGGTGGTTTAGACCAAATTTCTTTTCTCCCCTCGATTCACCATGAGCCTCCACGCATCCTTTCTCCAAAACCATGGTTTCAATTGCGGCCCGCTCATGAAAAATTAAGGCTCGATCATGTTCTGGCCCCGCAATGGAGCATGACCATCGATATCACAATCTTGATGGTGCTCTTAAATGGACGGTTCAGATCTCTCCCCTCAAGTCTGTGGACCAGATCTCTCCTTCCTCCATCAATGGGTGAGGTTTCCTTCATGATCCGAGCTCCGAGAGTTTCAACTCTCAAACCCTTTTGCTGCCGACTGGATATATTTCGGAATGGAAGATCCGCTGACATTTGTCCTCTTCAATCGATGGCTCTGACTTATTTCCTTTTTTCACGCATAATCCTTGGTCTCAGCGATCAGATGACACGTGTCCCTACAAACCAATAGACAAGATCAATTTCACGATTTGGGCTCCGGGAGTTTCAATTCTCAAGTTCTCATTTTCTCCCAAAGGATTTCACCCAGAGTCCATGATCCAACGACGTGTGTCCCTCTCGGATCAATAATCGAGATATCCTTCATGTCTCTGGAATTCATAGATTTCAATTCTCAAACTCTCGTTCATCCTTCCATTGCTTTTTCCCAGAGTTGACAATCCACTGACACGTGTTCTCTTTAATCCAACAACTATCCTCTGCTCCGGGACTTCGGCCTTAGACAATCTCAAATATTTCTCCTTTGCGTTTTTCCGGAGAAGTTTCGCCCAAAGTTCACGATCCGTTGACTCGTAACCTACTACACAATCAAAAATCACGAATACACCCAAAGTGATCTTCAGATCGGATGACTTGTATCCACTCCGGGTCTTCGAAATTCAGGACTTTAGGTCTTTAGGAGAGTACTGATGGTAAAAATCCTGAAGAAAAACTCTTGGAGTGACGTAACTCTTGCATCACTCGATGACGTGTCACAAGCCGGGCAGCTGCCATGTGTCACTTGGATTTTTGATTTCCACGTACCTGAAATTCTGAATCAACTTGACACTTGTCATTGTATGATTACGCCACATGTCCATATTGACGTGGTCTACCATGTGTCCTTGATGACGTGGTCTGCCACATGTCCTTGAGGATGAGATTTGCTAACATAATCTGCTGACGTAGATCTCCTTGATCTAATGGTCATTGTCTGATCTCTAGATCCGACGGTCCTTATTCATTTTGGATTTCTGGGCTTTGGGTTTTTCAAATCTCAAACTTTCAGGAGCGTAACCTCCTCGCATCTCTATATCTGAAGTGAATGTTGTTCGTTCGATCAGGATCTTGGATCGATGGCTCAATCTTCCCACGATGCAACTTTTCTAGCTTATCATGTCCTTCCACTCGAAATTGATCTGACGACTAATGAAACTTCGTATTCCAGGGATTTCAAATCTCAAACTTTAAGGAGCGTAACCTCCTCACATATTTATATCCAAAGTGAATGTTGTTCGTTCGATCAAGATCTTATATTGATGACTCGATCTTTCTGCAGTGTAGCTTTGCTAGCTTATCCTGTCCTTCCACTTGAAATTGATCTGACGACTGACAAAACTTCGCATTCCGGGGATTTCAAATCTCAAACTTTTCTGAGTGTAAAATCCTCCCATATTTAGACCCAAACTAAATGTTGTTCGTCGATCATGTTCTCAGATCGACAACTCAATCTTTCAGCATGCTCCTCCTGACTGGACACTGATCTGAAGGCCACTGTCACTCCTCCTCCTGAGCTTTGTCTTTCTCAAATATCTAAGTGTCAAAGTCCACAACCTTTGATCCTTCTGTGAGCCTTGATGTATGTGATCTTGTCTGCGCATCTCATAACGCTATCTCTCCTGAGATTTTATCTCTACATATTGTTTGCTTCTTCACCTAAGCTTACGTTGTTCCTGTTTTTCCATTGATGCACACTCTGATCTTTCCATCAATGACAAGGACGCTCTACCTATAAACATGCCAACGTCATTGTTGTTCTTTCCATAAATGACAAGCACACTCTGCATGTAAACATGCCAACAATCTCCCCCTTTGGCATTGATGGAAACCCTGAACGACTGCACTGTTCTACTTAGATCTCCAACTGTAGCATCCATACCACTCATTTTCTCCCCCTTTGACATCAATGCCAAAGAAAACATGATCCCCCTGAGTTGTTTCAGTACTTGTCAGAGGTATCAGATATTCAACCAATACATACTCCCTGTGACAGGATGGAGTCTCTTAGGTTGATAATAGGTTCATGCCCAACTTCTCGCCTAGATACTCAAACTGAGATTTTGCAAGCGGTTTAGTGAAGATATCAGCAATCTGATCTTTGGAAGGAATATGATGCAAAGAAACAACAGTGTTGGTCACCTGTTCCCTCAATAAGTGATACTTGATGGGTATATGCTTGGTCTTGGAGTGAAACACAAGGTTCTTTGATAAACTGATTGCACTGGTATTATCACAATGAATTGGGATCGGTGCAGTACATTTTACCTCCAAGTCTGCAAGTGTCTGAATCATCCACAATACTTGGGTACAACAGGTGGCAGCTGCAATGTTTTCATCTTCTGTAGTTGATAAGGAAATGGAACCTTGCTTCTTGCTCAACCATGATACAAGGGAATATCCTAAGAAGAATGCACCTCCACTCATGCTTTTCCTTTCATCCATGCAGTTAGCCCAATCAACATCTGAATAGACTGATAGTTGAAAATTCTGATTCCTAGGATACCATAGGCCATAGTCCATTGTTCCTTTCAAGTATCTGAATATTCTTTTGACAGCTAACAAATGACTCTGTTTAGGTGCGGCCTGATATCTTCCTACCATTCCAACAACATGCATTGTGTCTAGATGGGATGCTGTGATGTACAATAGACTATGATCCAGGTGGATATCGGTGGCCACCCACCTTTTCCAATTGGCTCAAAACAACTTTCTGGCAATTTTGACAATTTACTATTTTTAGCAGGTTTTAACTTCTGGGGCCATTTTGAGGGCCTAAATGAATGTTTTTCAAGATCGAGGTTCTCAATGATAGCCAAATACATTATTAATCCCCCAAAATTAATCTCCTCAATTATACCTTTCCAACGAGCTATCATACACCTAAAATGGAGGTCGTATGCAAAAGTTACGACCCCGGGAAGTTGATGTACTAACTTACCCAAAC
>CBVK0101163525.1:0-10310 GCA_900067695.1 Picea abies
CCACTAGAAGGAAGCACCAACTCCCTGAGTGTTCCAACACCAACTGGATGGAAGCACCAACTTCCGGTCACACAAGCACCAACCTGTATAACATAGAACAATAGTTCTCCCTTGCACCACCCTACCACCCTGGTTTTTTTGGCTTCAACCAGATGGAAGCTACAACTCCCTATGTTCAAGCACCCACTTGAAACTCTGAGGACACCGGTTCTCCCTAACACCTCCCAACCACCCTGAAATATAAATATTTTCTTTTTATAACTTTATCACAATGATACAACATTTATCTATGGCTTACCAGCCTCATCACTGTTCTGCTACGCTGCTTTTCTCTCCTGCATCTGTGTCTCTCTACTCGCATGAATCACTCTCAATGACACCACTCATCTATTCTTTGTTCTTCGTTTGTATACTCTCTGTGCACCTTCTGCATCCTGCATGTGCAATATCTCTGCATGCTCTTCACTACGTCACTATTCTTCCCTACATGTTGTTCACTACAGCTCTTCCTCACTCCTGCATAGCGTGACAACATAATCACTTCACTTCTTTATTCTACATTTTTTTCTCACGTCAAGTCATCTCCTGATCATCATGGAAACTCTTCATCTTCTCTGGCGGTTATGTTCCCTGTGAGTTCATCATCAATGGTCGTTATGCTGAGATTCCTTAGCTTCTATGGCAGTTGAAACTCTGTGTCTTCTCTATCAGTGACAACCAATCAATTATGGCTTCTTTGGCTTCTAAGCCCCTTCCTTCATGTGACCACCAGCGGTGACCAATCGCCTAATCATAAGACGCTTACCGATTTCGTTTTAGTGAGCGCTAGATCCTTTTTTATGATATGACCTTGGCCTATGAGCTTCACGTGAACACACAATTGTGGGCGCATATAATGGTGGTTTATTCCAAACTACTTTTTTCCCCGCAATTCACCATGAGCCTCCATGCATCCTTTCTCCAAAACCATGGTTTCAATTGCAGCCCGCTCATGAAACATTAAGGCCCGAGCATGTTCTGGCCTCGCAATGGAGCACGACCGTCGATCTCACGATCTTGACGGTGCTCTTGAATGGATGGTTCAAATATTTCCTCTCAATTATGTGAACCAAATCTCTCCTTCCTCCATCAATGACTGAGGTTTCCTTCGTGATCCAGGCTCTAGGAGTTTCAACTTTCAAACCCTTTTGCTACTAACTGGATATCTTCCAGAATGGAATGTATGCTGACATCTGTCCTCTTCAATCGAGGATTCTACCTTATTTCCTTTGTCCACGTGCAATCCTTGGTCTCAGTGATCAAATGACACGTGTCCCTCCAAACCAACAGACGAGATCGATTTTGTGATCCAAGCTCTGGGAGTTTCAATTATCAAGTTCTCATTTTCTCCCAGAGCATTTCACCCAGAGTCCATGATCCAATGATGTGTGTACCTCTCGGATCAACAGTCAAGATATCCTTCGTGTCTCCAACCTTCAGAGATTTCAATTCTCAAACTCTCGTTCATCCTTCCTTTTATTTTTGCCGGAGTTGACAATCCACTGATGCCTGTCATCCTTAATCCAATGGCTATCCTCCACTCCAGGACTTTGGCCTTCGACAATCTCAAATATTTCTCCTTCACATTTTCCAAGAGAAGTTTTGCTCAGAGTTCATGATCCATTGACACGTATCCTGCTACACAATCAACGATCGAGAATACACTCGAAGTGATCTTCAAATCAGATGACTCATATCCACTCCAGGTCTTCGGAATTTGGGACTTCGGTCTTTAGGTGAGTACTGGTGGTAAAACTCTCGAAGAAAAACTCTTGGAGTGACATAACTCTTGCATCACTCGATGACGTGTCACAAGCTGAGCAACTGCCACGTGTCACTCGGATTTGTGATTTCCACATACCTGAAATGTCAAATCAACTTGACACTTGTCATTGTCTGATTGTGTCACGTGTCCTTGTTTACGTGGTCTTCCATGTGTCCTTGCTGACATGGCCTACTGACGTGGTCTTCCACATGTCCTTGAGGATGATATTTGCTGACGTAATCTGCTGACGTAGATCTACCTGATCTAACGGTCATTGTCTGATCTCTAGATCTGATAGTCCTTATTCATTTCATATTTTCGGGCTTTGGGTTTTTCAAATCTCAAACTTTCAGGAGTGTAACCTTCTCGCATCTCTATATCCGAAGTGAATGTTGTTCATTCAATTAGGATCTTGGATCGACGACTTGATCTTTCTACGATGCAAATTTTCTATCTTATCCTATCCTTCCACTAGAAATTGATCTGACGGCTGACAAAACTTCGCATTCCAGGGATTTCAAATCTCAAACTTTCAGGAGCGTAACCTCCTCGCATATTTATATCTAAAGTGAATGTTGTTCATTCAATCAGGATATTATATCGACGACTCGATCTTTCTGTGGTGCAACTTTTCTAGCTTAACCTATCCTTCCACTTAAAATTGATCCAACGGCTAACGAAACTTTGCATTCGAGGGATTTCAAATCTCAAACTTTCTTGAGTGTAAACTCCTCGCATATTTAGACCTGAACTAAATGTTGTTCCTCAATCATGTTCTCAGATAGACGGATCGATATTTCTATGCACTCCTCCTCACTGGACACTGATATGAGGACCACTGTTGCTCCTCCTCTTGAGCTTTGGCTTTCTCAAATCTCTAAGTGTCAAAGGCCATGACCTTTGATCCTTCTGTGAGCCTCGATTTATGGGATCCCGTCTGTGCATCTCAGAATGTTATCTCTCTTGAGATTTGATCTTTGCATACTGTTTTCTTGTTCACCTGAGCTTACGCTATTCATTTTTTTCCATTGATGCACACTCTGATCTTGCCATCAATGACAAGCACACTCTGCATGTAAACATGCCAACACCACTATTGTTCTTTCCATCAATGACAAGCACACTCTGCCTGTAAACATGCCAACACAAAATTTTGTTTCCTGCTAGCCCATCATATTATAGAAAATCCCAAACTAAAACATATACCAGAAGTACTATTTTTGTCATTTGCACTCCCTGCCCAATCTGAATCGGTAAATCCATGCAGTTGTATGCCACTGTTTGAGGCATATCTCAAAAAATAATTTATCTTCCCGCAAATATATCTCAAAAAGTGTTTTGCATCTATCCAATTCTCATGTATAGGTTCCACCTAGAACTGGCTCAACATGTTCGCAACAAAGAAAATGTTCGGCTGGGTATTCACCAAATACATCAATGAGCCAAGCAACTATCATTTGAGGGACGAGTCTACTGGATCAAAGTCTCCCAACTTCTTGATATATGTCACCATGGGAGTTTTCATGTGATGCAGGAGCATCACTCCACCTCATCAACGCCAACAAAGCAACGCATCAACACACAAGGAGGAATGAGTTCTAAGGAAAGAGAGGCTCCAACCCTCTCATTTTGAACCCAATTTAAAATTTTAAATACAATTAAATGTATTGAATGTTTGAAGGCTCAAGGAAACTTGAGCCATTGTATTTGTACATGGGAGTTATTTTAATAGACAGGGTCACCTTTAATGGATGATAGTAGGAGGGATCTAGATCTGATTTGGACTAGATGCCCATTGAATGTAATTCAATGCAATTCAATGTGAGTAGGTGGATGGAAGGAAGGCTCGAGAGTCCCTCTTTTGTAAAAACCTCTTGTATCGAAATTCATTAATGTTAGGAGTTAGAGTGTTAGGAGAGAGTTGTAGAGGAGAGATCAAGAGGTAGAGGAGGCATTGAGACTTTGTTGCAATCCAGTCTTTGTAAACACTTGTACAAAGAGCATTCTCAGATTAATACAAAGATCAATTTTTCCTGCCTATGAGGTTCCTTTCTATGTTTATCTGTTTTATGTATGGTGTTGTCCTTTTCTAAGTTCATTCGATTACATGTGATGTTTTCTTTTTGTTTTATCTGTTTTATGTGTTTATATGCATGAATATGTTTTTCATGGTTAAGTGTGGAAACTTGTAAGGTTTATGTAAGTTTCAATTGGTTCTCTTCTTG
Organism: Picea abies; assembly: GCA_900067695.1. Classification (NCBI taxonomy): domain Eukaryota; kingdom Viridiplantae; phylum Streptophyta; class Pinopsida; order Pinales; family Pinaceae; genus Picea; species Picea abies. The sequence continues at coordinate 4,030 of CBVK0101163525.1, forward strand.
AAAGCTTCGGTACAAGGAGTGTACAATGCCCACAAGGAGTGTGTAGGCTGATTCAAGTTCAACTCAGAAGTTGAGGGGAAATAAGGTGAAACTTTGCAGATCTTTGGTGCAAGGAGTGCACAGTGACTGCAAGGAGTGCGCAGGCCGAGAGTCAAGTCTAACTCAAAATCTCAAGAGAGGTAGCGTGAAATTTCTCAATGGAAGTGCAAGGAGTGGATAGCCATCCAGAGGAGGGTAAATTTGAGAAGTGCCAAGAAAGGTGTGCACCGAGCCAACACTGAGTTCGGTGTTGAAAGGTTTGAATCTAAAGAACGCAAGGAGTGCATGGAAGGTTCTTAGATACCTTCAGAGTCTTGAGGTGAACAAGTGCGAGGAGTGCATGGGAGGGACTTAGAAATATTTTCTAAATTTGAAGGTTTCCAAGTGTTCGGAGGAGCACAAGAGGAAGGGTGCTTGAGGTCTAATTTATCTCAAAGGAAATCCCGAAGGGGAGAGAGATAGAATGAGGTGAGAAATCCTGAAGGGGAGAGAGATAGACAGGACAATGTCTGTTAATCTAAGAAAACACATGGCAGGAAGTTAGAGTCTCCGCCAATTCGACATTCGGGAGGACAGTGAGTTGGAGGGGCCAGGGATCCTGAAGTCCGGAGCCCTAGAGTTCATCGTGACAATTCATTCTAGCAGAAACATGTCTACATATACGAAATATCAGAGTCTTAGTGCTTCCTAAGGTTGGGTGTGTTAACAGTTGAGGACTCCCAAAGAGCCGGGAGCTGGAGTGAATCCTAGTCGTTGGCATAGGTAGACACGTGGTGACAGATTAAGCCCTTCACAATTTTGGAGTTCAGAGGGATAACGAGTTGGAGGAGTCGGGACTCTTGAAGTACAGATCCCCAAAGTCCATCGAGACTATATATTATGGAGACACATGTCGCCAGATCCAAGGATTCAAAGAGTAGGAGTTTCGAAGGATCCGTGGATAGTTGAGTGAAAAATCACCCGGAGACCCAAAGACCAGAGCAAGCCTCGACCATTGATCTGTGAGGGGACACGTGGAGGGCGGATATCAAGTCCACTAGTTTTGTGTTCAGAGGGTTGCAAGGTATTGTGATGGGAAAAATTCATGAACTCCCGAAACCCGAAACAAATATAGGCCATCTATCTACAAGCGCCAGGGAACCATTTATCTATCACAATGATATTTCGTTGGTCCGCTACTCCAAAATATATGGAAGAAGGTGTCGCAAGAACTCTTGAAGCCTGAAAAAAAATGGAGTTCAAATCTAGCCATTGATCTGACAGTGGAACGAGATTTGTCGATCTCCTTCAGAGTTTGACTCTCTGGAGGAAGTATTGTGTCAGAGTGGACTTACCTGTCGAAGCTTGGGATGTTGGAGAATATCAGAGTCATCGATCGTTGATTTTTGGAGGACCGTTGATATTTGTCTTTCGGAGCCGTTGTGAGTCGTTGATCACAGATCAATGAGGACCATTGATCCTAGCAACTATCAAACGAAGTTTAAGTGTTGAGGTATTGATTCTCCCAAAGCCCAAAGCTCCAGAATTTCTAAAACAAGAGTGTTGGGGTTAATCCCTCGGTTCTAGCCCGTGGTAATATGCAGGTTTTGGCCGAAGAAAAGGGGCTAGGGCTAGAATTTGAATTTAAGGAACAAGGGGCTTAGAGAATATGCATGCAGGGTTCAAACTTGTATGGACCTATACACAGGGGGTATTAAAGGGCCAGTGTAAGGTTTTTGGGAGCTCAATAGGGTCTCGAGAGCCAATCTGGCTCCATGATTTGATCAATACTAGATCGGGAGGTCGTGTGGTCCCTAGGAAAAGGTGGGGGTATGCATCATCATGGATTTGCAATCCATCATCCCAAACTTATGAAGGATCTTTACAACATACTTCCCTTGCCCCAAGAATATTTCACCATGCCTTTTCCAGACTTCTAGTCCCAAATAATAATGCATGAGACCAAGATCCTACATATCGAATTCATAGGCTAACTCCCTCTTACACTGAATAATGAGAGGCTCTGCACCTGTCAGAAATAAATCATCAACATATAGTAGCAGGATCACAAGTGCATCATTCACAAATTTGTAATAAAGATATGGATCAACATAGCTCTTGGAAAATCCAACTCTCATCAAGTAACTATCAATTCGTGCATACCAAGCTCTTAGAACCTTATTGAGTCCATACAAGGTCTTAGAACCTTATTGAGTCCATACAAGGAATTCTTCATACATGGGTTTCTCTCGGGTGTACCTCAAAATCTTTAGGTTTCTCTATGTATACTTCTTCCTCGATTACTCCATTGAGCAAATCGATCTTTACATCTATCTAATGTAAACTCTAACCCATGGATGTTGCAAGAGATATGATGGTTCTAAATAGAGTTGTATTTGAAAATTGGATAAAACATCTCATCATAGTCTTCTCCCTCCTACTAGGAGAACCCTCTAGCCACGAATCTTTCAGTGTATTTATCAATACTCCCATCTACTGCATGTTTTATCTTGTAAACCCATTTTTAAGTGACTATAGAATATCCTTCAGGTCTAGGCACAATTTCCCATACATCATTTTTCATGATGGATTGATATTCTTCCATCATAGCTTCCTTCCATTCTTTCTCCTTGAATTCTTCTTCAAAGGTGGAAGGTTCTGCATTGAGATGTTCTAAAGAACATGTATTTTCTTCCTTGGGACCTTCATGTTCTTCTTCATCGTTGGGATCCATGGAATCTTATATAGATTTCTTGAAGCCAATATTTTCATCAAAAGTCACATCTCTACTGATTTCAACCTTCTGTTGACCTGAGACATAGATTTTGTAAGATTTTGATGACTCACTATATCCAACGAATATGCCCTTCTTTCCTTAAGGTTCCAACTTCTTTCTATTGTCCTTGGGAACATGAATATAGAAAGGACAACCAAAGATCCTCAAGTGTTTCAACACTTGGATTCTTTCTGGAGAAAGCTTCTTCTAGAGTCATGTTCTTCAATATATGATTAGGAATTCTATTATGACCATATACAACTGTCATAGTTGCTTCTACCCATAGAAACATGGATGGGTTATGGTGATTCATCATTGCCTTAACAATTTCTTCAATGGATCAGTTCTTTCTTTCTGCCACACCATTATGTTGAGGATTATGTGGGATAATTAGCTCCCTCCTAATCATGGTTTCTTTTCAAAAGGAAATGAGCTCCTTAGAGGTGTATTCTCCTTCATTATCAAACCTCAATATATTTATCTGCTTAGTGAGGAGATAAGAATTGGTCCACACACAAATGAGTGTATCATATCCAAAAATCCTTTTTCTTTAGATGCTTCCTTTAGAATTGATACTTGGTGATATCACCTACCTCACCACTAGATGGAGTCATTTTCTCCATGTTTGCAACTGTCACTGTAGCTCCTTCTCAAAACAAGAAAACAAGAGAAAAAGTATTTCCAATAGAATTTTCATAAGAACATATCTATGGTAACAAGGATGATAGTCATCATAGAATTAACAAGGTGAACTGCCCGGGAGCAAAACAAGATATATCTCCTAGAGGAGATGTTAGTTCATTTTGAAAACAAGTGAAATAAGCATCTATATCAATAGTACTTATATACAACCAAGTATACCTATCAGTAATAGAACCTTTCAAATATTTTTGTCACAACTATAGTTGTTGAAGGAAAATCTCCCTGCGAACAGGTAGATCTCCTCCTGAGAGATAGACTCTTAACTCTTAAGACATAAGATGCTTATCGTGGACACTGACTTCCTTTTAGATCTAGATAAACTAATGTGCAAGGAGGAAGGAGAAATGAAGTACCTTTTACCGGTGTTTTTCCTTGCACGATCTGAGTTGAGCTCCAATCCTAAACTCCTCGTTAAGCCCTGTAGACAAACAAAAGTACAACCACTTCCTACTCTATTGAGATTAGCTTGAAATAGATCTATCTATTAGAGACAAATTCATGTGAGATCAAACACAGATTTGAAGGAAACATGCCAAGAATATTATATTAAAGAGAACAACAACGAAGAATGCTTACAACCATAGATGTGAGTGTAGTAGCTTCATCAAGCTTTCCTCGTCCGAACCCTTGCTCAAATAGTCCACACACCGAATGTTGATGCTCTGAAAGACACCTTCTTCATGAGATCATAGGTTGGATGCTTCACAATACTTTTTCCCTCTTTCCACCATGAGAAGACCTGTTTAAATAGGCTTGGAGAGGCCCAACTACTTGATATATCTTTGGGGTAAGTTGAGGATTTTCCTCCTTTAGTTATGGATCTGCCCTAAGATCATGGCTTGACCAAGGATTCGAATCCAACTGCCTTCAGATATTGAGGGGATCTTTCCCTCATTCTTCTCAACAAACCAATTTTCACCTAGAATAGGTAGTGCTCCCCCAAAAGGGGCATTAGAGCATTATAGCACCCCCCAAGAGAAGTGATCCGAAATCGGATCCAGAAGCCTGATAGGGCTTGAAAAATGCTCAAAACTGAAAGTGCTCGGAATGCGACGAAACCTATGCCATTGCGTCCATCTCGTCTTCCTAATTCCGGTGGTATATTTACTTTGTCAAACGGACTCCGTATGGAGAAGATATTGCATTTTGTCCGAAAAGTCAAACAGGTAAAAAAGGGGGATGACTGTACAGTCCGTACAGTCCACGTGTCATGCTGACTGTGCAGACCGTACGGTATGTATAGCTGACGTGGCGGTTCCAAAATGTGACATGTGGCAACCTCGGATGACGACACGTGGCAGCACCAGGAGGCGACACATGTCAGGTGGATTCGGGCATACAGAGGTACAGTTGGACCAATCCCGAGGTGACACATGTCACCACTGAAAGGGTGACAGGTGGCATGGGTGACGTCAGCAGCTGACGTGGCAGGTTGACAGAGAAGTACGGCAGGATGACAGAGTAGGCACGTAGACTGACAGGTGGCAGTACGGTGATTGACGTGGCAAACATGTGGACCAATTAGAAGATGACATGTGTCATGGTTCGGTTGGTTTTAAAGGTGCCATGAGGCCCAGTCAAGGGCTACCATGTGGCACCCCATGGTTGGCTGTTGGTTTATGTGTTAAAATTGTGGTGTGCACAGGAGTCAAACCGGCAACCTCCCGACCGGGCGAACGGACTGGCAGAACAGGCTAGCCACCCGGGAGACGCATGGTTCTTGTTATGGAAATGGGAGAAATGCCATTTGAATTCGTTTAAAGGTTTGGTTCGGTGGGAAAAGGGCCGAGGCTTAGCCCCATCCCTTGGCTTCGGCGTATTCCCATATAACCATACCACGACAAAACCGGGAGTCAACGCAGCGCGGGGTATAGGTGGGTAGGACTAGCCCACGGTTCAGGCGGCTCCATACGACCCGGGGCGGATCCAAACATATAGCGCGGGCGGTTTAAACAGATAGCCACGAGGTCCTATTAAATATGCCAAGAAACTGGGAGCGGGAGCCAATGGAGGGGGGCCAGCGCATGAGCGCTCGGCCACATGGCCCCCCATACGACCGAGCATCAAGGGCACGCGCGAGAATCAGGGGGCTTGCACCCAATATAATAGTATAAAGTGGGTTTTTACCCAATGTCTGGGTTTTTAGTTGTAACTATGCCTTTTTTTGGTTGATTCCCTCCATTTTGGGGGGATATTGGGCATTTTTGGAGGCCAAATTCTTGGAGGAAGTTGGAGGTGAGAAACCAACTTCAAGGCTATATAAACCAGGCCTGTTTGAGGCCATGGGAGGGCAATCAGAGCAGAGTTATGCTGAAGAAAATCCAAGCCAAATCCATTTTGATGCAGAGAAGCTTTTGAGGAGGAGACGTTGTTGGATCATTTCTGGGAGCTCCAGACGTCCGTTTTGCGTGTCGTTTTCTTTGCAGGGTTCTAGAGATCTGGGAGAACATGACCAAATCAGTCTTGTAGTCATTTAGCATTGCAGCGATGTAATTTTGAGCATTTGAACAGAAATAAAGAAGCCTCCCCCACAGAAACAAAGGCCCGGATACGTAGGCAAAGTTGTGCCGAACTCCGTTATCAATCTACGTGTTATGGTTTGTTGTTTATTCTTTCATTTCAAATATGCAAATGTGTATTTGGCTGTTATAATTCCTCTTCTTTCCTCATTCTTTCACTAAGTTTCTCAAATGGTTAATTAAATGCATGCAAAATTAAAACTCAACCATAGTCATTTAAAAGATCCTACGGATCAAGTGGTATCAGAGCTAGTTGACGTTTGGAT
>CBVK0101163526.1:0-19376 GCA_900067695.1 Picea abies
AAAAGATCCTACGGATCAAGAAGGAAAGAAAGCGTTGGTGTTATAACACTCCCCCAGAAGGGTGGACAGAGCATTATAACGCTCCCTGACAATGTATAGGGGAGCGCTCCTCCCTGAAACTCAATTTTTAGTGTTTCTCTCAATGCAAAGAAACTTGTACTTCTAGTAAATTGATTCCTCCTCTTCAAGACTAATATTTGAGGTGTCCTAAGTGTCCTTGTCATGTTGTTGGAGGCATGACATAGGGAAGAAGGCAGTATGATGTTAGCAACACTTATACACTTGCGACACTAATGACGACACTTGTGACATTTGCAAAGTGAGTAATTTTGAGGTGTAACAGATTGCCCCCCAAAGTGTGAAGTTAGAAGACGAGAACTGATAACTGAAATACTTTGCAAACTTTCAAGCAAGGGTGTGGGCTCAGAGAACTTGACAGAAGCTGCACACAACCATCAAACAAATGTTAATACATGCTTCAAACCCAAGGTAGGCATACTTATGCTTGAGTGATAGAGACTTTCAAGGTATGGCTGCCATAAATACACTGTTGATCCATACTTATATTGATGAAGAGATATAGCCACCAAGGATACAGTGTGGATCTATACTCCCATAACCTGAACTGATTGTAGCTATGAAGAACACACAGTGGATCTACGAGACATAGACACGACCAATACAAAGTGGATCTATGTAATAGTATATGTGTCGTTGTTCAAAAGAAACTCCTTCACAACCTGGGCAAAGTACATATAAGAGTGATGACTCAACCCAGGGTCTTCTTACCGATCTCGATGTAGTACGAATCTAACCATGCGATTAGATGTTTTGATGTCGAACATGGCAGAAACCACTTGATTATCGGTCAATGGGGTGAACCGTTAACAAGCGCGAGGGAGATCACCATTGATGTCAATGATTCCCAAGGTACTTAGTACATTCCAACGAATGTTAATAGATGAGATGAAGTCGAACATTCATAGAATCATCCAATCAGAGGTCGATGATGTTAACCCACTGTCAGACACGAGGAGGCCTGCCATTAAGGCATGCAGGTCCCAAGGTACTAACTAGTTTCTAGGTCTAATCTCTGGATAATGTGTTGAGGTCAACAGGGAAAGACTTGTCGCAGGAGGGCCTTGATGTATGCCCCATCAATGACACGAAACTGACATAGATATGTGATTGGTGGATCAAAAGAACATGGACTGACACAGGTATTGAAACAAGATATTTGTGATGGCTGAATCTCGAGGCGGATACTTCCCTTGAACACTGAGGCACAATAGCATAAACATGACAAGGACCAAAACACAATGATGCAATGGATACTATGACTTTCATCGGGTGACCCAAAGGAGTAAGAAAAACTCAGAGGATTGGTTCAGTGCAGAGGTTCAGCGGATTAATATGTGTGCAAAGACAAAGTGTCATGTTCAAGGGCGACTCTAGGAGTTACTTGGTAATGTTCTCAAAAACTGCTTGGCTTGCTTCTTTCAATTTTTTCCCCCATCCAGATAGACAAGTACCTCTTTTTAATTTAACGAGCTCAAGGAGGGTAACACATACTCGATATAAATCACCTTCGGTAAGTTCCTCTTCCTTTGTTTAACGAACTAGAAGAAGTAAGGGTTCAATCCCGTATGGGCCTGTTGATGTTTGTTTTAACAAGTCCAAAGATAGAAAAATCGAAGGTTTTTCATGATTATAGAGTCTGGAAAAACACTTAAAAGAGAACTCTCGCAATTCCTTTTTCGTAAAGTAGTCTGATGAGACCAAAAAAGAGATAAACTATCGCTCAACAGACGTTTTATTCAAATACTTTAACGAGCGTGAAGAGAACAAGGTCGCTTGGAAATCTTTTCATGTTTAGAGAGTCTGAAAAGAACTTAAAGATGACTCCAAGGTTGTCCTTTTTCGTAATGTTAGTCTCGCAAGGCCAAAAAAGAGATAAATTATCACTCAAAAGACGCCCTTTCAAACCTTTTCATGAGTGGGAAAGGAAGCAAGATCACTCAACAATCTTTTCATGTTTAGAGAGTCTGAAAAGAGCTTAAAGGAGACTCCAGGGGGTTCCTTTTTTATGTATCCATATAGGTCCGAAAAAGAGATAAAATTTTACCCGGATGCATTCTCATGTATTTACGAGCACGAGAAATAACAAATACTAAGCTCGGTATGCCCCCAGCTTGAAAGCTAGTGGCTTAGCTCCAGAATTATCATCAAAGGCTGGAGACATGCACTCCAAGCTTCAATTCATTCACCGACTTTGAGGTTGTCACCAATTTCTCTACTAGATGAGAAAAAGGAGAAGGGTGGATGAAAAGAAGGTTCAAGAGAGGTGAATGTTTCATTTTTTAATGAGCTTGACACAGGAAAAGAACTATGCTTAGGGCCTCTATTTCATTTTTTAACGAGCTTTCCACAGAGAAGAGAAACTATGCTCATGACTGCTTCTTGATCATGGCTTCCAAGAGAATAATGCTCTGGAAGGACACCATGCCAAGGGACAAAACTCAGTCATGGCCTCCAGGAGATCTTCACTGGATGGAAGATAATCACTCAGGAAGGAACACATGTCGAGGGTCACGATAGGGGTAAGGAGATCAGGCTCCAATAACCCTACCACAGAAATCACCATGTCAACTACTGGATCCAAATCATCAGAAGTCGAAGGCATGGGAGATGATGGAAAATCAGCATCAGGAGGGGATATCGAGTGTATATATTCCCAAATTTCTTCACAAGGGGGAAGAAAAGAGGATCGGTGATGATTATTATCCCGAGGTAACTTGTCAATGTGAATCATTTCCATAATAGATTCATGAAAAGGAAAAGTTGGGGAAATGTAGTCGATCGCAAACGACAAGGAACTCAACCATGATTGCATCAAAGACATGTCAGGTGCCAATAGATGTTGGTCATCTGATGAGGGAGAAGAGGATTGGATAGAAATGTATGATGTTTTAGCAGGACTAAGTGGCACGGTGTCACCTAGTGCATCAAATTCCAATGGGCAAGATACAATCCAAGGGTCAGATGATTCCAAAGATTGATAAGTCACAGTCGAAATCATAACGACGATGACAATATGATGTGTAGTCGGTGGAAGTGGTGTAGGGAAGGTACCCATGAGGATAGAATCTTTCATTAAGCCAACACCAATGCTTTCATACGTGATCTTGTGGTCTCCCAAGAAAGGAATATTGTTGGTATAAGGAGCATGAGCATCGGTCGTGCAGAAATCCAACTGATCAACAGTGACAATTTTGCCCTGATGAGGAAATTGTACATATCGAAAGACCGACGAGGCAACGACAGTCATAGAATAAAACCAACTTCTTCCAAGTAACAAGTTGTAATCGAGTGGAGCATCGACCACCTTGACATCAACAGTAACAGTTTTTCCACCCAATTGGATGGGCAGGGACTATAAAAGCCCATGGAGATGAAAACCTTGCCCATCGAAGGCGCGTAACATCGTTGAGGATTTCTTGAGTGCTGGTGGTTTTAAACCTTTCCAACATGTCAAAGACATGAGACAAGTCGAGGCTCCCTCATCCAGAATAGTTCGATGGATTTGTTGGTTGTGAACAACAACATCAACTTGGAAAGAAAGTTGGTGGGAGAGTTGAGACACATAATCGCCCAGGTTAAACATGATATGGTTGGAAAACTCAGGATCAACAGCGCTAAGAGCAGACAAGAGTGTTCTACGTTGACTGGGGCAGTGTTGTAGAACTTCTAACGCAGACATAGCACACATTGCTTGAAGCAAATCTTCAACAATGTTGTAGTGATGGGCGACACATGAACTAGGACTAAAGGTATATTTACGTATAGTTTTCTTAGGAGGGTTTAAGATAGAGTTGAACGTAGGTTTCTCAATCTGAAGTGGTCCAGACGGAGAATTAACAGATGGAATACTAACGAAGGACGATGATGGATCCGGTAAATTACCGGTATCGTTAGTGTCTTTTCATTTGTCAGGGTTACCTAGTGTGTCGTATGTCTTAGATCAAGTGGTCAAATTAATCCCATTAAACATATAAATATGTGCACTCGACGAGACCTCATCATTAGGATGGCTAGAACTACCCCCAAGAGAGGGGGTTTTAGCAACCATGGATTGTTGCTGTGGAAAAGGATGAGTAAGCACAGTGGGTTGTGACTTTCCTTGGAAAATTTTGGCAACTTCATTGCGAAGTGGACAGTCTTGAGTGTAGTGATCGTCACCACAAATGATACATGGGAATTTCAGTTTCCGTTGTGGTTGCTTTTTGGTAGCAGGTGTTTGATTTTTGGGTTGTTCATTGTTATTTTTTTATTTATTATTTGTCTTCTTCTTACCTTCAGATTGTTGTGAAGGGGTAGATTGAACTGCATTCACCTCAGAGATCTGAGTTTGGGGGGAGGTAGAGGAGAGTGTGGTCGATTAGGAAAAATATTGAGTTTTGACAGAACTGATAACACCATCCGCATGAGATGAGGATGACGACTTAGATGGGTCGGTATTAGCTCGAGAAACATTTGGAAGAAAATCATACAAAGTACCATATTGGGAATAAACCAAATCTAAATACTAAGCCCGAGCAATGGCTTGTTCCTCTGTGACCGCACCACCCATAGTGACATCACGGGCAATCGGGGGTGAAAGTGATTCAGTAAACCATTACGCCAATAATATGTTAGGAATGATTTCCTTGATCATCCTTCATCATCACCTCCACTCATGAATATGGTCAGAGATATGCACAGAGTTAGTTTGACGAAGGGAGGTCAAGAGTTCAGTACCCGTCTCATAGCGAATAGGCAGTTGAAAGTGTGTGAGGAAAGACATGGTGAGGGAATTGAAATCATGAAAAGAATCACGTGGTAGTTCAATATACCACTTTGTTACCGAGCCTGTAAGTGTTCACTGGAAAAGACGCAAACGTACACAATCATCCATGAGGGAGTTTTATGAACACCACAAATGGAAAGTCATCACATGGTTGTTTGGATCTTCACCAGATTTTCCGTCAAATTTTGGAATATCAGAAGGAAGTTTAGCTGGAATGACTGGCCAAACTGGTGAATGAAAAATAGGATCATTAGTTAACCGAGACAAGTCTGGGAGATCCAGAGTCGCAAGGAAAGGTAGTTATCGGTTAATTTGCAGATGATACTGGTGCGGCATAGGAACACCAGTAGGACCAGCAAGGGTCTGCATTCTCGGCTGAAGAAATGTCCTAACAGGATCATGTGGAACATGTGGTGTTGTAGAGTAAAAGATTGTAGAAACGGGGGTAGAGATTGAAGTGCCTTGGAGATGAGTAGAGGTGATGAGTCTAGCATTAAGATGGACTTGTGCTAGTGTAATAGTAGGGTTAATAACCTGATCGACTGGGTGATTCATGGTTGGACCAGATGGTCTTGTTTCACTAGGAGGGTCATGAGGATGAAAGGGTCGTCAAAAGGATTCAAAATGTTCATAGAGATCACGTCTCAATGAAGTCCTTCATACAGAACGAGTAGGTGTGGGATTGGTATCTACTACGGTGCTAGGACAAATAGGAGTCCTATACTCATCACCAAAGATTGGTTCCGTGGATCCCATATATGTTTCGGTAAAAATCCTCTCTGGTAATCGTGGGACTTCTTCGTCTATGATGTTCCCAAGGGAGTCTAAATGAACTAAAAGTGGTTCGAGAGGGGTTACCGACATAGATGTAGTGGGATTTTCAACCGCAACCAAAGGGCCTTCTGATTTATCTAACAGAGGAGCAATAACACTTCCAGCATCGGATTGATTTTCTACCTCTCTATGGTAGTTGTCTTCTGGAGGGTTAGGAGGTAAGGGTTGATAGCCTTCTGGAGGCAGCCCTTTCATCCTACATGATCGACGAAGACCTTTATCGTCTATAGGCTCAATTGTGGATAATAACAAAACACACTGAAAATATAGGGCCAACTAACAAAAAGGAACAACATACACTAATAAAATCTAGGAATCAACGAAGCAAACAAAAAAAACTTCTCTCGATGATCGTACTAGTTGGTGATGAAATCCAACGTCATGTGATCAAGTCAAGAAGGGGCTAGGATATGGTGGAATAGTTACAATGGTGACCTGCTTAATGGACTTTTGCCTTGGTGCAAGATTCCATGCAATAATTGTGGATTTACCCTCCAAGGAGCCCGAGTGAGTTTGACCAATGTATATTCCAAGTACAGTGAGACTTCCCTTCACTGTCACCTTGTGTAAGTACCTAAATATTATGGCAACTAAAGACATCAATTCACAATGAGTCCTTGGGTGGGTACAGTCAACAGTTCGATCCGAAACATATGGGCAGGATAACAAGTCCAAAATCAACCTGAGAGGCTCCCACACATAATCGTGGGTATACCTTCAAGTGACCCCCAATATACGATCCGACCACTACAAACAATTGAACCATGGAGGGATAATCTCCTTAATTCGCCTGAATGCGACCTCGTGCGTAACCCCTGTGTGAGAGGGGGATCCTAGAAAACCAATACAACAATTGGATTTGACTCTCCCTAGCTCAAGATGCTAATGTTTGTTTTGAAAACTTTGGAGAGTTGCACTCATAGCCTAATCCAAAGTGCTAAGCCTAGTCTACTATTGGTGGAAGATCCTAAAAACAAAAAATGTTCTAGATAATTTTTAATTAGTGTTCATTTTATAGTTGTTCTTTACTCAAAGGGTGCATGAAAGTGAACCTGATGGAATGATGACTCAATTCCCAAAAAGATGCATAAAAGATGATAAGCAATCGTTTCTTTTCAATGAATGCCTATTTAAGGGAAAGAGAAAGAGTCGTTTTCACTATCAAACACTAATATGGAATATCCTCAATCAATTTGTTCTCAATCGAATTCAATGCAGTGCTAAAACATTTCAAAAATGCCTTCTAATATGCAAACCAATCACTAAGATATATTTTTTGTCGATTGTATGTGAATGAGGATTAATTCAATGCAAAAACTTCTCCCGCCAACTACCCTTTTAGATCAAGGAGATTCAGACAAGCATAAGCAAATTTCGCACAAACAACACACCCTCTTGCTATGATTGAAACAAGAAGCAAGGAGAAAACAAAAAGATAACAAAGAAAATCAAACAATTCACACAAAATAGATATGTTTAATAACAATGACCTCAAAGAACCAAATGAGATGATTCACATATTTCTGATGCCCTTCACCAGAGTTCCTGTTCAGTCGGATAGGAGAGAAGAAAGCAGTGGATTGATTTCAAGCTCTCAATAGCAGAAAAACTCAAAAATAAGGAGGAAGGTTACAGAATCTGAACAACAAAGTGCTTATTTCTCATAAGGAATAATGTCAAAGGTCAATAGGAAGAAGCATTGAATCACAAAGAATCTCAGCAAATGAAAAACAAAGATTGGATCTCAGAAAATGCAATTCTGGAAAGGATTTATTGTAAAGAGAGGTTGGTGCTCTAGTGTAAGGGGCACCAAAGTGTTATAACACTCTGTCTAAGGTCTTCAAAGAGCACTGGCACCCTGCTAACAAGGTAGGGGAGCGTTGGTGTCCTAAAACCCAGAAAAATGGCCAAAAAACCCTAAAACTCAGTTGAAATTTGGCATTCAGAGTATGTGTGATGGAATAAAGATTCAATCAACATATGAAATCAAGAATACGGGGTGAACAAGGTCTAAGAATAACAAAGGACAAGACAAGGTCTATGAGGAAAACCAAAACTGAATAGTTTCGAGTCGTCCCCAATGGAGTCGCCAATTTCTGTTGAAGGAAAATCTCCCTACAGATAGGTAGATCTCCTCTTGAGAGCTAGACTCTTAACTCTTAAGACAGAAGATGCTTATCATGGACACTGACTTCCTTTTATATCTACATAAACTAATGTGTGAGGAGGAAGGAGAAAAGAAGTACCTTTTATCAGTGTTTGTCCCTGCACAATCCGAGTTGAGCTCTAATCCTAAACTCCTCGTTAAGCCCTGTAGACAAACAAAAGTAAAACCACTTCCTACTTGACTGAGATTAGCTTGAAATAGATCTATCTATTAGAGACAAATTCATGTGAGATCAAACACAGATTTGAAAGAAACAGGCCAAGCATATTATATTAAATAGAACAACAACGAAGAATGCTTACAACCATAGATGTGAGTGTAGCAGCTTTGTCAAGCTTTCCTCGTCTGAACCCTTGCTTAAACAGTCCACACACTGAATGTTGATGCTCCGAAAGACACCTTCTTCATGAGATCATAGGTTGGATGCTTCACAATACTTTTTCCCTCTTTCCACCATGAGAAGGCCTATTTAAATAGGCTTGGAGAAGCCCAACTACTTGAGATATATTTGGGGTAATTTGAGGATTTTCCTCCTTTAGTTATGGATCTGCCCTAAGATCATGGCTTTACCAAGGATTCAAATCCAACTGCCTTCAGATATTGAGGGGTTCTTTCCCTCATTCTTCTCAACAAACCAATTTTCTCCTAGAATAGGTAGTGCTCACCCAAAAGGGGCATCAGAGCGTTATAGCACTCCCTAAGAGAAGGAAAGCAAGCGTTGGTGTTATAACACTCCCCTAGAAGGGTGGACATAGCGTTATAACGCTCCCTGACAATGTATAGGGGAGCGCTTCTCCCTGAAACTCATTTTTTAGTGTTTCTCTCAATGGAAAGAAACTTGTACTTCTATTAAAATGATTCCTCCTCTTCAAGACTAATCTCTGAGGTGTCCTAAGTGTCCTTGTCATGTTGTTGGAGGCATGACATAGGCAAGAAGGCAGTATGATGTCAGAAGCACTTATAAACTTGCTGTTAAGATGCGACACTTGCGACACTAATGATGACACTTGCGACACTTGCGAAGTGAGTAATTTTAAGGTGTAACAATAGTGTTTACTTGTAATGTAGCAACTATCAAACTTGATATGTGCAATTTGAAATTTAACAATTTGATCAATCAAAACTAGAACCTGGAGCCTCAACTGTTAGGAAGGGTGTGCTTGTTCCTATGAATGTAGTGAATCCAATATCACTGCTTGGACAAGTTCTCTTGTACATCCCCTGCAAACACACTCATACTTTTTTAGATGATATAACTTGAAAAGCATATACAAGTCCATACTTTTGAAATTTGTAGCATCATTCAACTTGTCTTCTAATATGAAACTAGACACCATCTTGACAAGAAGAGGTTAGAAACTGAATAAAAAAGGTTGAATGATTAGAACAAGCTATAAACTCTAAAATTTCAACCTAGATTAGAAAATCAATTTTGACCAAAAGTCAACCTTTGACTTTAAATTTGACCAAGAATTCAAACTTGACGTTTTTGTTGGTTGAGGGCACCAGAGGGTGCACTATGATAGGGTGCACTAGAATTTCCAAAAATTATGCCAAACATTTCACTTAAAGTTCCCAAGAATTTAGGTTTAGGGTTTGTTGCAGTTGCAAAATCACAAACCCTGGTTGCAGTTGCAACTAGTGCTACACCGAGCTTGACAAGGAACTCCTTATATACCTTCCAACAGTTAGATTGTTCTAAAGGTAGTTTGGGCCCATAACTTGTTAGAATATTTCTATGTGCTCATTTAACCATAAACAATATCTCAATATTGTCACCCAACCATAGGCATGTAGCCACCCCCCGAGCACTTTAACCTTTTCTAGATAGAATGATTCTGGAAAGCCACACTAGAACCAACAAATA
Organism: Picea abies; assembly: GCA_900067695.1. Classification (NCBI taxonomy): domain Eukaryota; kingdom Viridiplantae; phylum Streptophyta; class Pinopsida; order Pinales; family Pinaceae; genus Picea; species Picea abies. The sequence continues at coordinate 9,715 of CBVK0101163526.1, forward strand.
AACCCTAGCTACAACAGCAGCATGATATGGAACCAGAAAACACCATCCAACTGCAACAACATCACAAGACAAGGGGAGCGCACCTTCTCCAAGTGTAGCGCACAAGAGAGAGAGTCTCCACAACCAAAGAACAAGAACAATACTCAACTGCAACAATTGCAGTTGCACTTCTTCCCAAGATTAGCACTAAGAATACCACCAAGATATACTAGAAGGTAGGGTTCATATCTTATGCTAGATAGTGCTAGAGAGAGAGACCAAGAATCACACCAAAATATGCTCCTTCCATTCTTGCAGTTGCAGCTCCAAACTTGCACTATACTTGAGAGAGTGAGTGAAGTGTGTGTACAAATGAGCTAGAGCACCTCCTATTTATAGTGGTTCTTGTCACCTATCCGGTATGAATTGTCTTTATGGAAGATAATACATTTATATTATTTATTCTACTGAGCTGACTTGTCTTCTAGGGTTTTTACACATCTGTTTAGGGTTTCTCTTGCTTCCGAAATATTCTATTCTATCCAAAGGTTACACATGGAGGTTAATACCTCTCACAACTACCATAATATCAATAGGACCACCCCTTTCTTCATGGATTTAGTTGAGCCTTGATGGAATCCCACATGTTCTTCATAGATTTGATGCATTATTTCATGGATCTACTTGCTTGACACCTGATTTGAGGAAAGCTTCCACCATTTGAGGCCACTTTGTACTCTTCCATGCCTTATTTGATGGAATGTATCTCTGGAAGATCTCACATGTGCTAGAATTGGATATTTTACTTGATTCGAACCCTACTTTGAGGAGATATCCACCTTAAAGAGGTTGCTTGCACTTATATATATTCTCATGGTTGAGGATGTCCCACATTGGAGGAGCTTTGATGCACATGTATTCATTATTAAGAGGATATCTCACCTTAGAAATCCACACATTCCACCTTATTAGGGTTTTCACTTGGGATTTAAATAGTTCGTGGAGGATGTCTCACCTTGGAAAACCACACATACACATTGGAGGAGATATAGAAGGTTCCAAACCCTAGATATAGATCTTAGTGCATACTTTGAGGATTATAGATACCTTTGGAGGCTAGACATTGGATCTTTGACATCTTCTCATTCCCTTTTTATGGAGACATCCTACCTTCATGGAGCATCTTTATTGGACACTTGTACATGTGACTTGACCACCATTTCTTATTTTATGTATTGTTAGTTAGTTGTTGGAGGATAATGTTTCATTTCTTTTCCCTAGGTTAGATCTAGGGTTTTGACCTTAGATATTATTTGTATATTGTACATGAAGATGGATCTCATAGGGTTTTGACCTTAGATATTATTTATATAAGGGTTTGCTCTCTCCATTGTTTCTCATAGTTGATTTTGTAAGGAGTCTCTCCTCTTGGAGATTTTTTTAATCTATTTTTTTTAGGATTAATGGAAATTCAAAGGTTATTTCTTATCGTTTGTGAAGCTATATTTTATTTCTAATTGTTTTTTGTGGATGCTAGGACTTGTTTGCAAAGACCTTGTTATGAGAACCCATAAGAAAGGGTTGATTTATCATATGCGGAAGGGTTTTATGTGAGAGATATTCTTCTCTTAATCCCCTTTGATGTCATATTTCTTAATGTATTATCTTGCATCTATCATCTTTTTAAGAGTGGTTGTTAGATCAATACTTCATTGTAGGACTCAATCTCATAACATGTTTGATCTTGGCACCTTTAAGGACCCCTCCAAGAACATTTCTTCATTATTTAGCAACAAGTTAAGGATTATTATGGCATGTATAACAACTCCATGTGTCTTAACCATTCATAAATTTCATTGTTGGCTCAGTCTCTTAGATCCATTGGCCCAAATTTTATAGGGTCTAATCCCTTATCTTCCATCACCCCTTTATTCTTATTATACTACAAAAATATAAAAGAATTGTTTTCCTAATGGTATCATTTCATATCACATTTGAGCCTAATTTTTTTAGATTTAGTAATCCTAATTTCTAGGGATATCCCCCTTGAGTTGGAGAAGAGCCAACCAAAAGTGAGAGGATAGGTTGTTTAGATGATAGTGGTGATCGTCTTAGTACTTCCACCTCAAATTTCACCTTGTGGATTAGGGATTTTATCATTAAGTGTGAATTGGGGAGATAACATGTTGTCATCATTATCGAGGATAAAGTCCATTTTCCCACAAAATTTGAAGACTATGCCTCATGACATGTTGTGAGAATGTTATCTTTGAAGATCTTATTCTCACATGGCAATTCTATGAAGGGACGAAGCCCCCCATTCCTTTAATATTTTGAAGGCTTTGTTGTGTAGAGGTGAGCACATGCAATATCTTGAAGGAACTTTAAAGGCCCATCTTGGAAACTCCACATTTTGGTATATGGTATGAGGTATAATGATTATGCGTTGCAGATTTTTATTTTCAGCCTTATATTGAAGAGTTCAAAGTTAAAAAATTTGATGTGGCCTCCATGCTTGACTGATTGGTATGCTCTAATTGATTTCTCAAATATCCTAGGGTGTCCTCATGATCTACCAAAGGTAGATTCAAATTCTATTCCAAAGTTTCATAAGCATAATGATTCAACCACATTACACATTTCATGTTTCATGTTATTCATTTTAGATCTTGGTTTTATTCATCAAGATGTTGTGATAAGATTATTTTTTACGTAGTTTTGGAAGGAATGTAGGTGATTGGTTCAAAGATAATGGTAGAGGAGAAATATTTTGTTGGTTTTGTTGAGGAATTTTGCAAGCAATGGATCCCTAAGGATCATGAGGAATGAATTCCCTACGTTTAATATATCAAGGAAATGTATGGTGTGATAAACAAAGAAGATATTGTTGATGAACAATGCACTCGTGATGCCTTTGAAGACCAAGAAAAAGAAGAAAATAATGATGATGAAATTTATCAAGCACTTGAAGAACACATTGATAAAGCACCTTACACTTCCATTGAAGATCAAGCACATGAAGAATACCCTATTTGTAAGAGCACTTGTGCATCTATCTCTCCTCCTCGTGAAGATGAGGCTTTGGTAAGCTTTGGAACTTCTCAAAATTTTGAATTTGATGATCTTTTTTGTTATGATTTTGAGAGGGATGATCTTGAAGAAAAGTCATTAACTAATGATAGAGTTGAGAATATATTTTCTTCTCCATTTAATGAATATAGGGGTAGCCATGGATATGTTGTTATGGATGTGCATTTTCAAAATTTTGATCATGGTTTGGGTAAATATTATTGGAGTTTTTTAAAACATCTCATCTATGATACCTATAATAAATAAAGTGCATATTTTGAATCCATTGGATAGCCTCATATAGTAGAGGAAAATTCAAAAAAAAATCATGATCATTTACAACCATATATGTACATTAATGATGCAAATTTTGGGCAACATGAGGATATTTTTACAGATTTTTTTCAACCATTTAGGGCAGGTTTATAGCAGCATTCTCTTGGTAATTTTCAACAATGTTATATTGGGTATAATGCAGATTTTTTCCATCATTTGGAGCAATTTTATGATGTAAACATGCAAAGACAACCAGCCACCCTTATGCTAATATTTTGGTGAATTTTCATGTATAAAATCAACATTAGAGTGTTCTTTTGAGGTTGTAGCAACACATGTTTAATAGTAGAAATTTGCATCCATCTCTCTTGATGCAGATGCAATCTACGTCTGCTCATAGGATCGTTCATTAAATTCCCAAGCCAAATTAGCTCTTTCAAGTCCCTACTGGAATTGAGCATAAATCGATCCACAAGTCCTCTCTTTTCCTTCATGGCCCCGAACACGACCATGAACAATTTCCCCATAGGAAATGTGATTTCGGGCTTCGGGATTTATAAATTCCTGATGACAGGAATCTCCTGTCTTCTTGATCCTCCAATCGCTGAAATGCCCATACATCGAAGCGCTTCAATAAAATTTATCCCCCAGGGCTATCTCCCGATCCATGTGACCACTATTTCATATGACAACAGCCATATGTCCTTCGGGATTTATTGACACGAGAGCCTGATCTCTTGTCCTCTCGACTCCAGATTCACCGATCCACGAAATGCTGAATTGATAATGCCTTAGTCCCCCCTGGCTATGCTCCTGTCCAAGTGACCGTCCTTCACTTGACTAAGACCTTATTTCGGGGTTTCGCAACCTAGGCGCTCAACCTCTTGTCCTCTAGACCCCCGAAGTGCCGATACGCGAAATGCTGATATGGCGCTTGTCCCAGTCTTCTCTCCTCCTTTTTATATTTCAGGTTTTTAAAACACCAAAATACTTCGATGCCTTGTCCTTGGAATCCCCGAAGTTTCGAATCTGATTCCCGATATGACGTCAGCCTGGAAACCCCTTTCGAGATTTCGTGTTTTGGGTTCTCCCGATGCGAGAATCCTCCTCACCATTGTTCCTTTGCACTCCCGACCTTCAATGTGTCGAAGTGATATCAATCTCCACCACGTTTCCCAAATGGATGGACGACTCTAATGTGTTTCGGGGTTTTCTTCCTGGAGATTCTCGATCTCCTGTCTTCGAGACTTCCAATATCCTGAACGCTGATATCCTGATGCGCCAATGCCTTTCGGGACTTTCACCCTCCTATTCACGAAGTTTAAACCTCGTGCAACTCCTTTCAGATCTAACGACTGATGGGTAATTGGACCAAGATCCGACAGTCCATATCCTTTCTCTTGTGCGCCCCTCTATTGCATTGCCTCCTAGACATGAAATCTTCTCAATGGTCCAAATCTCTCCGGCTGGATCCAATGGAAGATGTTGCTCCTCCCAAGATTTTTCATGTTCTTCCTAGACTTGGAAGAATTCCAATTTCTCAAAGGCCTTAACCTTTGCCTTCTTTCTTCTCTACGAACTCTTCGAATTGAGTCCTCCCGCGCGTATATGAAAACACTGTCCCTCCTAATCTTTGGGAACTTTGAACTCTTCAAAGAGTTTTACAGCTTCTGCACTCCTTATAGCTATGGCTTTGTGCGCTTAAAGAACTACTCCTCCTGATCTTTTATCTTCGAACCCTTGAAGGATTCTTCAACTCTTGGGCCCCTACAGGGTCTCTGCGCACATAAAGAGTTGTCTCTTTTGAGCTTCTCTTCTCACTCAGACTTCTAAGGAACTCATTCCTTCTTCTTCTCCTACAGATGGAGAATTATGAGGCCCTCCTGATGCTCAGTCTACTCAAGAAACATATTCCTGAGTATTTTCGAGTATTCAATAACCATGCGAATACGCTCAATGCCCACTTGGCAAAGCCTCTTACGAAACTCCTCAGAGCTTCCGCCCTCTTTTGAACTCAACAGAATCCCTTTTGTGCACCTAAAGTACTTACTCCATGCCCACCTGGTAGAGTATCAAGAATCCTCCATGATTCTTGCTTCTTACGAACTCAAAGCAGAGTTCCCCTGTGCATCACTATGCATATGCTCAATGCCCTTCTGGCAGAGCTCTCAGAATCCTTAGTGATTCTGGCTTCTGTCTGAACTCACAACAGAGTTATTCTGTCTATGACTGTGTTCTCATATACAGGCTCACCTCCTGAGGTATTCATCAACCTCATGCCCTTCTTCGAGTTAGTGATTCCAGTTCCTGTGCCCACCTGGCATGCCTTTGTCTGAACCCGCAGAATTCAGAAGTGCATCTATGCACCGGTATCCAGAGACCGCAATACTTTGTCACGCCCTCCTGGCATGAAACCTCAAAGACCTCTCAAACCTGAAACCAAACAAAACTCCTGCAAATGCCTAACATACATCTATAGCATACATTAATATCATATAAAGAACACTCACAGACATTCATTTAACACCAAAAATATGCAGGAAAAACTGTTGTTTATATTAAAATGGCAAATGCATGTTTACAATGGTTTTTCCTGAGCACGGCCTGTAACAAGGTCTCGTCTCCTTCTCTTCTTCTTTCTACTCGCAGACTCTAACTCAACTATATCCAAAATGAGACCCCAAAAGACCTTTTTACCAGAGGGGGCTCTTCGAGCTCTTCCTTCCAAACCTCAACTACCCTATTCAATTACATTCCATGGTTGTCTTGTCCATAGATCGGATCTAGATCACAGCCTTACAAACATTAAAGGCCTAATTACTTCTATGCCTATGCAAAGCGCGACTTCCTAGCTCAATAGCTTAAACATTTAATTACATTCAATTTTAAATAAAAAACGAGGGTTGTGCCTCTCTTCATCTTTGAATGTGTGCGCTTGATGTAGTTGGATGGCTGGCTGGCTAATGTGAGATGATGCTCCTGCAACATACTCCTCAGTTGCAAAATTCATGAGCTCCTGCTCATGAGATTCCCCTCTCAGCTGGGGAAATCCTCCTAGATCCCAAACAAATTCCTGGAGCTTTTCATCCGCTCCATCTCCCTGCTACTGCTACTGCTTCTGCGCTGCTGTTGCTGTTGCTTTTTCTGCTACTTCCTTTCTTCTGCTCAGCTTCTCCTCACTAACATTCCTTGCTAACCTAATCATCGTCTCTCAGATCTCCTCGATCACTTCGTCCAACTGCTCTAGAGGTTGGCTCTCTCCATACAGTCTCCTCAGCTTAAAAATTTGCCTGCAATTGGGTAGATCACCATGATCTCCCATGCCTTCTTCCTTTGTTGCTTCCAAATTCACCTGTTGGATGTGCACACCCTACACTATCACCATTCTCTCTAGGGCTTCAATCTATTCACACAGATCAAAAAAGATAATGATGTCTGCCTCTTCTTCTTCTCCTTCTGCAAACTCCCATGTTGCAGTCCTTTCAGCTTCCTGGCTGAAAATTTTGAGCCACTCCTCAGAATGCTCATCTTCTTCTTCTGCTGTCAGCTTCAGTGTTGCAGCTTCCTCAGCTTCCTGGCTGAATATGTTGAACCATTCCTTAGAATTCTCATTCTTCTCTCCTACTTGGGTGGCCTTAGATATCTGCTCCAATTCCTCTTTGACAGTCCCAGCTAGTTGTCCTTCTGTTGTTGTTGCGCCTGCAACACAGATTTCTGCCTCCTCTTGGGAAAATGGTAGGAATACCTGAATTCCCCCAATCATTAGACTGTTATTCTGATCTTCCTCCTCTTCTGTCAACTGCTCTGGCTGATTCAAATCCATCTCTGAGCTCACCTGCTCTGTCAGCTCCTCGGGCTGATTCGAACTCGCTCCTGAGTTTATGAGACTCTCAAATAACCTCATCTGCTTATCCCTACTCACCTGAAAATTTGGGATTTCTCTGTTGCCCTCCTAGTAGTATATGGAATCAACTAACCCCCTCTATGTTCCCTTGCCCACCTGGAAATTTGGAAACCTTTCACTGCCCTCCTAGTAGTCTATGAGATCCCCCAGTGATCTCAATCCATTGCTCACCTGGCAATGTGAAATTCCTTGGCTGTCCTCCTGACAGTCCATGAGATCTTCAACTGATCTCAACTCCTTGCCCACCTGGCAATTTTGAATTTCCTCTTTGCCCTCCTAGCAGTGCTTGAGATCTTCCGCTGATCCCAATTCATCTTCAACATCAAAAAAAATTCCAGTCTCTGGTTCGTATATCTGAACCATTTCCTCAGGTCCGTCGAGGTTTTCAACATGCCTCAACCATCCTCTTAACAACCTACACTGTCTTCTAGCCATCAACTCCTTGACTGGCCATTTTACCTTCAGCTTCCTCATGGGCTATTCATATACCCATCTCGACTTGGCTTTATGTTGTATCTCCAATGCAAGTTCATCCATCCTCGCATTCTTCTACATCCGCAATGCAAGCTTTTCTATTTCTTTCCTTATATTAGTGAGCTCTTCATCTATGTCTTCTTTACTCACCAGCTACTGGTTCTTCCTTCCAGTATACCTACGACCTTCAATAGCCATGTGGTTGTCTCTCTGCCCTCCTAGAAAATCTGCTGTCACTCCTGCAAATCTGAGTGCTTCAGCCTCTTCCTATAGTTCTGTTGACTGTCTTCTCGATTGCTGCCTACCCGCGAACAATCACCACAGAGTCTTCAACAACTCTGTCTTCTTTTGTCTCACTCCACCTGAGATATACAAGTGAAGTCCTGCTCTGATACCAACTGATGCAGATGCAATCTACGTCCGCTCACAGGATCGTTCATTCAATTCCCGAGCCGAATTAGCTCTTTCGATTCCCTGCTGGAATTGCGCATAAATCGATCCACAATTCCTCTCTTTTCCTTCATGGCCTCGAACACGACCATGAAAAATTTTCCCACAGGAAATGTAATTTTGGGCTTCGGGATTTATAAATTCCTGGTGATAGGAATCCCTTGTCTTCTTGATCCTTCAATCGCTGAAATGTCGATACGTCGAAGTGCTTCAATAACATTTATCCCCCAGGGCTATCTCCTAGTCCATGTGACCACTATTTCATATGAACGAAGCCATATGTCCTTCAATCTTTATTGATGCGAGAGCCCGATCTCTTGTCCTCTCGAATCCGGATTCACCGATCCACGAAATGTCGAATTGGTAATGCCTTAGTCCCACTTGGCTATGCACCAGTCCAAGTGACCATCCGTCACATGACCGAGACCTTATTTCGGGGTTTCGCAACCCAAGCGATCAACCTCTTGTCCTCTAGACCCCCGAAGTTCCGATACGCAAAATGTCGATATGGCGCTTGTCCCAGCCTTCTCTCCTCCTTTCGCTATTTCTGGTTTTTAAAACACCGAAATACTTTGATGCCTTGTCCTCGGAATCCCCTAAGTTCCGAATCCAATTCTTGATATGACGTCAGCTTGGAAACCCCTTTCAGGACTTCACGTTTTGGGTTCTCCTGATGCAAGAATCCTCCTCGTTGTTGTTCCTTCACACTCCTGACCTTCAATGTGCCGAAGTGATATCAATCTCCACCATGTGTCCCAAATGGATGGATGGCTCTGATGTGTTTCGGGGTTTTCTTCTTGGATATTATCTATCTCCTATCTTCGAGACTTCTGATATCCTAAACATCGATATCCCAATGCGCCAATGCCTTTCGAGACTTTCACCCTCCTATTCATGAAGTTTAAAACTCATGCAACTCCTGTCAGATCCAACGACTGATGGGTAATTGGACCAAGATTCGACGGTCCATATCCTTTCTCCTGTGCGCCCCTCTTTTGCACTGCCTCCTGGATGTGAAATCTTCTCAACGGTCTAGATCTCTCTGGCTGGATCTAATGGCAGTTGTTGCTCCTCTCGAGCTTTTGCACGTTCTTCCCAAGCTTGGAAGAATTCCAATTTCTCAAAGGCCTCAACCTTTGCCTTCTTTCTTCTCTACGAACTCTTCAACTTGAGTCCTCCCACGTGTCTATGAAAATGTTGTCCCTCCTAAGCTTTAGGAACTTTGAACTCTTCAAAGAGTTCTACGGTTTCTGCACTCCTTGCAACTACAACTTCGTGCGCTTAAAGCACTACTCCTCCTGAGATTTTATCTTTGAACCCTTGAATGATTCTTCAACTCTTGGGCCCCTACAGGGTCTCTGCGCACATAAAGCACTGTCTCTTTTGAGATTCTCTTCTCACCCAGGCTTCTAAGGAACTCATTCCTTATTCTTCTCCTGTAGATGGAGAATTGATCTGAAATCGGATCCAGAAGCCTGATAGGGCTTGAAAAATGCTAAAAAATGAAAGT
>CBVK0101163530.1:0-11162 GCA_900067695.1 Picea abies
GAAAAAAACAATGATTTTTTAAGTGTGTTGTCAAGTTATAAAAGTTATTCAAATTTAATTTTGAAGTTAGATTGTTCTATGCTACCTAAGTTGAATATTTTTGGTTCAAATATAGGAAAAAAAGACTTATAATATCAAATGGCCAATTCTTCAGATTCCAACATTGCCTCATTACGTATTTTTGGAACTCCTTCAAGTTCTCTCATGTCGATTGAAACACATCTAGATTTTATTGATAATTCATTTATCTCATTGAATTTATGTTATGTATGCAAGTGAAGTTTAATATTTTTTCATTGAATTTTGTAGGATCAAGATTCAGGATTGAGCTCAAATGCTCAAGATATCCCCGTGGTCCCAAAATTCCCAAGCTCTTATAAGGAGAAAGATACCACAAATAGATGTTCGATGAAAATGGACAACTTATTTACCCTACCAATACTAACATGCCATCTTCCAACAATCAACCCAGGTCAACGGGATTACACCATGAATTTGATCTCTTTTAGGTAGACAACCCTGTAGGGTGTAAGAAAAAGATATTTGAGTAATTGTATTTTTTGGTTTTCAATGGAACTAATGTAATTGATTTTTTAATTCAACATTTGTTTTATAAAGGAGTTGGTTTCATGTTTATTATTGGGAAGAAAATGTCCATGCTTCTAATAAGTGTTTGGTATAATGTTTGAACATATTAAAATAATTGTGTTACTAATATTATCAATGTATTGTTCAATATTTTTACAATCAGGATTTTGATAACGAGCAACCTATCTACCATCCACCATTGCACCCCACTACGATGTCAAGTCACGAGCTTGCTGCTAAACGAAAAGAGCTCGAAGAGGAAGCATAACAAGAATGGTTGAAATAAGCACCTATTCAATTCCCACTATGTCCCGAGTCACCAATTCAAAACCTCGACAATAACACTAGTTCTTCACACGTTGGGGATGAAAGCAATGATATAGAGGTTGGCATGGATGATTTATTGTGGGACACGGAGGCCATGGAGGGAATGTTTTTAGATGCATTCCAACAAAATGAACTAGGGGATGGAGGGAATGTTTTTAGATGCATTCCAACAAAATGAACTAGGGGATGATTTTGATGTCATAGATACCTTCTATGAAAACTTGAAATCTGCTTCCACCACTCCTCTATTTAGTCCAGTACATGATTCTGCAAGGTCTACCCATCTAGGGACAACAATGTTACTATACAACTTGAAATCAATGTATGGTATGTCAAACACATGTTTCACGACATTTTTGAGGTAACTAACCATTAAGTCCCCTAAATTTTTAAGGAATGTTGTCACATAATTATTGAAGAAAAGGGTTGGTTTTATTCATGTTTAATGGAAATGTATTTTATTTCCCACTAATTGCAGGTTATTAAAAAATAAGGTACTTCTGAGTGATAATCACTTGCTTGATAGATTCACAGAGGCAAAGCAAACGCTGAAAATGTTGGGTGTTGAGTACATATCATACCATGCATGTTCGAATGCTTGTATTCTATACGGAAACAAATATGTGGACAAAGACGTATGTCCAAAATGTGGGCATGACAAGTACCATAAATTAAAAAACAAAGGTAAGACACATGGTCCTCCTCATAAGATATTGAGGCACATGCCTATAATTCCAATGATTCAAACGCTCTTTCGTTGCAAATGATTATCCATGTTGCAGGGGTGGCATGTCTCACATAGAAGTGATCTAGGAGTTACGTGAATCCCAACAAATTCAATAGCCATGAAGAATATAAAGGATACATGGCCCGATAAATTCAAGGATGAAGTATGGAGCGTCCAATTGAGCATAGTTATGGATGGAATTAACCCATGTTCCCTCCAAAACACCAACTATTATGTTTTTCTAGTGGTAGTGATCAATAACAATACCCCTATCATCAAGTTCAACCCTTCATTCTTGATGATTGTTATGAACTCAACATAATCCTTAATAAAAGAGTTTGTCTTGCCAACCAAGGGGCCTAGAATCTTTACCACATATTTTGCTAGTTGATAAGTAGGAGAACATACAGTGTTGAAGATTGGTTTGAGGGGGATTCCTTCTTTATGAATTTTTGGAAGACCATAGATCCTTGGAGTTATCTCACAACCAGGAAGCAGAGGTTTGTTGGTTAATTAATTTAAGTTGGAGTCCTTTATAACCTTTTTAACCTCCCTAGTAATTCTGGCTATTGGGTTACCGACTAGTCTCTTGTAGTTGCCACTCAACGTGACGTGCTCAATCATCTTTGTTTAATAGTCCTCACCATTCATGATAACAATGGAACCTCCTTTGTTTGCTTTTAGTGTTACTAAGTTTGTCCCATCATGCCAAACATCAACTCATTAGAAATTGGGTTTTAGTCACTTCATTGATTTATGATTTTTAATTATATCTTTCATTTATAATGAGAATCGATCAATCAAGGTTGTGATACCTATCAAAGTGTCGTAATTGCTTCCATATCCATAGTGATTTCCTCTTGCCTCTCACGAGTTTGAAGATAATCATACGGATGTTTCACATTATTACCATTAATGACAAGAGGAAATGCAAACCTTGGTGTACAATGTAGAGCATTTGTTGAATCACATTTGTATTCAACTTTTAAGCATGCCCAAGGTTTGTTGGTGGACACGTATCATTAGAAGATGGATGGAATTAAAGTTTTATGGTTCCATATTTTAAATTTGATTGATTTTATTTTCAGGAAAATGACGATGTGTCTAGAGGATCCAAATCTTACAACAATCAATGACACTAAGTCTCATGTCGAAGGGAATATTGTGGGGAAGCACATAATGCTTATTTCTTAGGGAGAATGGTGTAATATTTGACTAAATAAATGGAAGATGGATACTTGAATGACTATAGCAATATCCTTTTACATAAGTTTTATGACAACTGATATAGTTTAGGTTTAGAGTAGTTTACCAAGATTTTCATATGATTAAATTTAATATTGATTTTTATTTTTCTTTTTAGTCTAAATTTATTTTAATAAGTCAATTGTTTAGAGGAAGAGTTTTTCCCAAATTGTCAAATAGTTGAACATATGATATCTATTTTTTTTTATTTTATTTTATTTTTTTTTTTTTTTTTTTTTTTTTTTTTTTTTTTTTTTTTTTTTTTTTTTTTTTATTTTTAAGTTTTTCCTGTCATGCAAGTTGGAAAATGACTCGCCTAACCAACAACTCGAGATTTTTCTCTTTAATGAAAGTAACTTAGGGAAGTGTTAATCTACACTTGGCTCCTCAAATTCATTTGCAACATTTTTAAAATCGATTAACCAACATTGTCACTAACTCAACAACTAATAAGAAATATAGTTTCATTCATGTATTCCCATGTTGGTTTATGATCTAGTCAATATTTGGAGTCATTTTCATGATTATTTTGATAACATCAATAACTGTAATATCTCCTCTTTGTCTCATCAGATTGAATCATTTGAATATTTAGGATTAATAATATCTTTTATGGCAAAAATAAATTGATGCTTTCATGAGGAATATCAAATGTAATTTCTATAGTTGAAAAATTCAACTTTTTCAAATGTGCAAAGGACTTCCTCATGTCAAGAAATATTGAGATCTTATGGGTTTGTGGAATGTTTCATGTGATTGAATTTAAAAATCTATTTTGACTAAACATCCCAATTAACCCATTTTGCTAGGTTTTTGAAATGTTTTTTTTTCTTTCACTAAATGAAAGATAAATTGTTTAGGACACTTGGATTGAAGGATTGTGTTGTGATTTCTTCCACTACATTATTAATTCTCGTAATCTTACTTGTTTTTCCTTCCAAATATTTACCTTGGGAATCTTTCTATTGGACTTTATTTTGAATGATTGACTTATCTTGCCTAATTCTTACTCTTGGTTACCTTCGAGTCTTCATTGAAAATGCTTCTCTAAGGATGTCATGATTTATATTATGTTGTTGGGATTACAAACCTATCTTTCAAGATTAATTATTTTCGTAATGAATAACAAAGTGTGCTCTTGATTTTTCTCTTAGTTCAATATAATCATTTTCTCTATTTTAATTTGTACATAATTTTATTCCCTTATTTGCTTAGTTTGGAAACCATGGCAGAGGGCTTATATTTTTATACCATCCGGGGTGAATGATACAATCAGTGGGTGATCTAGATCAATAATCAAAATGACAATGAATATCTTGGTGAAAAATATCAACGCAGTTTCCGAGTCTGAAAATCCGACATCTTCAAATTCTTATTTCACTAAGATCTTACCCATGGCAATAAGCACAAAGCGGTGAATTCCTCAATTTATCCAATTCTTTTGGGCATTTCAACAATCTGAATTTTTGTCACTATAAAATATCAACTATATTAAAACAAAAGCTTGGTTGGATATTGATTTTCTTAATCACTGTTCATCATAGCCTCGTTGATTTTGGTTTCAAGGTTATGTCTTAGTCTTGAAAATATTTCTTAATGGGTCTTCGCTTGTGCGAAAATATTGTTTACTATTTTTTTCCCTTATTCCAATTCTTGAAGCTAGAATAATGATAGCTTTGTGTATATCATTCATACTTTGTTGTTGCCCCAAATTTATCCCTTATTGTTGAGTTCTCTTCTTATTTTTCAGTTGATTTCATTTTATTTTGATCACTGACATTTCTAGTTTTAGGTTTATTTTATTTTCTCTTTTCAATTGGTTTTAGTTTCAACACTTGTTTTATACTTGTACATATTGATTTCATCTTTCAATTCAAATGTTGGTATGTTCCTTGAGTTGATTTGACTTCTTAGTTTTCGTTGAGGATTAATCTTTAAGTTTGAATGAATGGCAGATTCAATTATGGGCACATACTAAAGAAATTTTTTACAAGTCATGAGATGCATGGGATGCTCTATCTGAATGAACATTCATGAATTTATTAGTTATGTGTATGTACTAATAATTGTGGTGGAACACATGTGCTCACTGAGCATACCATGATAATCCATAAGTATAAGAAAGTATCAATCTATTCTTTTATTTTAGCCCATCCACTTCATATTAATAAGATGGTCAATATTATGATGGTTTTTGGAAATATTTATGGGTTAAACTCAAATGCATAACACTTACTCAGCAAATCAAAACAACTCTCATATCACCCTGCTTCCTTCACACCCTATTTGCATATGCATATCTATATAAAAAAATATAAAACGGTGAACATATTTTGAAATAAAAATGAAGTTGAAAGCACTATTAATAGCATGAGAAGTACAAGTAACCCATTGAGACTATGGACGTTCGCTGGCAGCACGACTATGCTTGTATGGTACCAAGATAACTTCATCGAGGCTATGGACGCTTGCCGACAATGAAATAATGTTGAGAAAAACAAAGATGAGGAATACACTTATGTAGGTGTTTGTGTGTTTACTTGATGTGAGTGATAAATATAGCAAAACTAACAATGTTGACCATTATGCATTCATAATAATTGATAAACCATTTAAAACATGAATTAAATTATTTAAAAAACATATTTGAGGGAAAGAAAAATGATACTTTACTAAGACCATGGAAAAGTGATAAATTAACTAATAACACTTGAGTAGTGGCCTTTAGATGTGGCCTAAATATATTTGATTCATAGAGCCCATGCTTGATGATGATGCACCCCTTGACATGGTCCTTAAAGAACGTTGGTGATGCTCCCCTTTCAGTTCCTAGAGGACATTGGAGTCTTGATGATGAGTTTTGGGTCTTGTGATGACTTGGCATGCCTCCTAACATCTTCCACCACCTCCTGGACTTGGAACATTGCACATGGACCTTGACATGTCACCTTGAGCCCTTGATGACGTCATATACCCCTTTGAGGATGTTAGGGATGGGTTGATGGAATTTCCCTTGATGATGATGGTACACCTCGTTGGAGAGGTCATGGAGCCTTTTTCCACGATTACAACATACTTGGGAGCCAAGATGTTGCATACATGGAGATGATGCACATTGGATGATGAGTTGGCACTTTGTTGATGAGGAGATGTGACCTTCATTGGATGATGAGTTGGCACTTTGTTGATGAGGAGATGTGACCTTCTTGACGAGGAGGCATAGATTTTGACGATACTTTGCACCTTTTGGGGAGACACATGACTTTTGGAGCCTTTGTACCCCATTAGAGGATGACACCACCTTTTTGGAGCCTTCTACACCCACACATGTGGCTTTTTAGGAGGACATTTATATTTTGACATTATCATGTTTTAGCATTGTATCTTTATCTTCGAGGAATTTTGGGCGGTCAACCTAAGACCTATCCATCTTGTATAATGGATTTTTATGTTTTAGAGGCTTCTTAGAAAAGTGGAGCACTTGGTTTCCTCATATATATAAAGGGAGTGCTATCTCATTGTAAATTAGAGAAACTTATTAAGGATTATCACTACTTGTATCTTCTTTACTTCTTTTTCACTATGGATGACTTATGCACCTTCTTTGGGAGATGATTATTTGGATGCTTCTCAAGTTTTATGAACAATTTTCATGGTTAGGTTTTCATGGATGAGCTTTGATTTACTTAGTAAGTGCTATTTCTAAATCTTTGTTGGTTTATCTCTTGAATGTATTAAGTGTTAATGTGTTTATGTTGGTTTATCTCTTGAATGTATTAAGTGTTAATGTGTTTATCAAAGTGGTGATAGTGCATGTTACTTTGTACTTCTCTTGAATAATTTTTATCTTGAAACCCTAGGAAGGTTTGTAGTGGACTACCTTCCCTTGTTATCATTGTTTAAAACTTGTTTTAGGACATCGGGAAAATTTCTAGGGTTTGTAGTGGACTACCCTAGGTGTTTTCCTATAGGATAGAGTTATAATGTTTGTAGTGGAATACCCTAGGGTTTTATCCAAGATCTATCTTAAGCTTGTTAAGAGACGTAGAACGAATTCTAGGGTTTGTAGTGGACTACCCTAGCCTTCATTTTATTGGTTAATCCTTAAGGCTTGTAGTGGACTACTTTAGGGTTTACCCAAAGCTTTCTTTTGTCTCCTCAAAAAGCTCGTACTTTGACTCCATATGCCCAACAGGATTGGACACCACTACTCTCTTTCTCTCCTAGCAAGTTCTAAACCCTAATTTCACCCTTTAATTTGTTGTCTTAGGGTTAGATTAGGATTTGTTGCATTTATCTTCATTTTTCAACTATCATTGAGCTTGACGTCTAGGGTTTTATTGGCATCTTTCACCTTGAGATACATCTTGACATCATTTCTTGTATTGCTGCTGTAATTTTCATCCCTTTAGGGCTATTCCATGCCATTTACATTTCAACAAGTGATTGTTACTAAACCCTAATTTTAATTTGCATTTTCGTCCCTAATTTGTTGCATGATTAACTTGTTTCAAGCGCTGATTTATTTTGTTGTTGTAATTTGACATATTGCTAAAGTAATCATCATTAAATACAAGTTTTAAAACAGCCATAGCTTTTCTCTTTATTTGTAGTGTTTGGGGCATCTCTTTGACTTGTTTTGGCTTGGTTAATATCATTAACTGTCCAAGATACTTCACATATACAAATCTAGTAATTGCTTTATCAAACCACCTTGTACTTACCTTGAATACCTTGAATCTAGTGGTAGTGTGTTTGAGTAACCAATATAGGAGGTCGTAGACTTGATCCTTTCTTGCTATAGGATTCCTTGAGGTTGCTAGGGAATTCTCCCTTGTGTTGGATTCATCCTTCACTAAAATGAGGGAAGTTATTTGCTAAGGTGACAATGGCAACACTTCCAATGTTGCACTTGTCTTGCCCCTCGTGAAAAACATTGTACACAGATGCTAAATTTTGTGATAACCAATAACGACTTAATTACACCTCCATCCATACTATTCACACCCTCTTGATTTTGATCCTAACTTCATTGCCCAATTGGGTTGACATTGGTCCCTTCTTTTACCCATTTACTTCAAAGAAAATCTTAAATCATCCTTCCTAGGATTTATCGCCTTTGTGCTGGCAAATAATTGGCCTAAAGCAACAGGAAGTTTTGCTATGGTGACATTGGGTCATCTTCCTAACCTAAGTTCCCTTCGGGTTGCACTTGGTTACATGGATTTATAGCATTTGAAATGCAGGTTTTAGAGGTAACACTCTTGTCAAGGTTATTTATACAAGATAGAAACATGGATAAAGTCAACAGGGGCTAAAGGAATGAAAATTGTCAATACAGTTATGCAATTAATAATGTATAGAACCAGTGTGATCCCACTGAAAAGAACTAAGCCATGTTATTAAGGATGCTTAGCAAGTATTGGAACATTTCACTAAACAAGATGGAATGCAAGCTAAAATAACAAAAAATGAAATCCAGATGAAAGACAAGGTAGATAGACTAGGAGGAGAAGAACAAGGAAATAATAAAAAGGATAAATATTCAGAAGTATAATTCACAAAAAAGCCAAATCAAGAACCTTGCAAATTGAAAAGATCATATAATTGTAGAGAGTGTTGTACTAAGTAAACACATATTGCCAAGCTAAGTTATGTATAGTGGTACTATGAAGATCGTGCTAAACTTTCTAACGAGTCCAAAGTTCCTGTATTCAAGTGTGGGCTAGGTAGATGATGGTTACAAAATACGGAAAGAGAGTGTAAGAATCGAGAACTGCTTCATCACCAACATGCTAAACTTAACTTCAACATACATTGGAGGAAAACTTGCATGCATTAATTACTATAGAGTCACTAGAAGACTGTCCATATTCAAGCAAGGAATACTGAACATGATGACAAAAGACTACATAGTGGAGGACTAAGAGGAAATCTTGGACGAAAAGTGATACTGAAACAAAATGTAAAATCTTGGTTCAGGTTGTAGGTAAAGGACAGCAAATGACCAGTGATGATGGAAATATTGTTTCGTGTGCAAGGGTTTATGAATATGAACTTTCCACCCAAAACAGATAGAAGAATTGGGAGATTTGATAAACTACTTTTGGGGGAAAAGTAATTCACGTCCCATGTGATACAGGACAGATGGAATTCAGAACCTTAATTTTATGTCGATATTCTAGTTCAATGCATTAAACTTTTGCATCCATAGTCAGTAGGATGCACTAGTCTCAGTGTTCATTCAGTGTTCCTAATAATTGCTTAATAAATAACAGTGTTTGTGTTAAAGAATGAGGTGCTATATACAAATTAGTTCATGAGAAAGATAATACTTTCATATTAAAATTCCATATACGTCATCCATGTTTTGAGTGCATTGAAAGTAATATGGTGTGTTTAAAATCTAATAGGTGGAAAACCTTCAAGAGTAAATAGTACATTCAACATGTTTTCTTCACTTATTGCATTTTAAAGGGAAGCAACATAAATTATTACAAGATTTACCACAGGGTCGATAAAAGCCAGAACACAACATCCCGTAAAGGAAGAGAAGATACAAGAGTGAGATGTATTAAATTAGCCAAATATATTTACTACCATATTTTCCACAAAACAAAGTGATCATGCAACAAAATAATAATAACAAATTTCAAGCACCAGATATTTTCAATTCAGTCACTTCTTCACTCTTGAAGAAGCCAAAAACTTAGCAAGATACTGGAGCAACAAAGGGACTTAAATATACATTTGTCAAGGGTAATAAAGATTGATGCAATATACATATTCTGAGCCATAAAGTCTCAATGCCCGTGAGGTGCACATAAAGAGCTTGGCTTAAGCAACAAGTTAAATCAGGGAAATGTGAAAATGCTGTGAAAAGAAATGTGAGGAGCCTTGAACAAGAGCAGGGTATAGTGATTTTCTCTCAAAAAGTAAATTGGTAAGGAGAGGAATAAGGCTGATGACAAGATGGGAAACATGATGGCATAGGGAGAACTTATTATCGGCAAAAGCCACAGCACAAGGCAGGTAAGTTACAAGAAAAGAATGAAGAAGGAACATGACCAGTTTGACGGATATAATCAGCTTTGTGCGTTGTTTTGACAGCCTGCTCACTTATTTTGGCTTCTGCATCTGCGCGCTGCTCTTCTGCTTTGCGCTTTATAGCTTCCAACTTGTTCATTAATCTCTCATGGGCACGAGATTTTATCCTTCCAGTTTTTGCCTGTCATATATGGCAGGAGTGTTAAAGTGATTTATAAAAAGAAAAATTCCTTCAAGCTTTTTTGTGCAGAGAGTGATATGAGTTGAATCAAAGAACTTTTGACTTTTAAAAAATGGTATTATTAGGTAAAGTGTTCAACATTTTGTCCTTTAAAGAGAAGGATATCAATCAATAAAAAATATGACACCAATAAGTATACAGGTAATAGCATCACCAAGAAACAATCCCGCCATAAAAAGAGACATACAAGTCTCTAAACAGGAGACACCAACACTTCTACTGAACTGTGCATGTGAATATTATGTTTACTGAACGTCCAAAACAAGTGAGAGGGTGTATGTGCTTCTCAATTATAATAATATTGTCAGCTTTACAGAAATGAGTAATTATTAATAAAGAAGTATTATTCATTTTAATAATCAATTTCAATGTATTGCAATATGTGCACTGGACTTCGCACTTATATAATACACTCTTACCCCGCAAAAATTTAGATTTAGCAACCATGTTAAAAAATCAAGGATATTCCTCACTTATGTTATCAATAATACCTCACAGCTACAAAGCCACTATTAGTTTCAAAATCGACCTCGGAAAGGATCTTACATGACCCAACACATTGTATACAGAATTTAGCACCTTACTTGAGAAGCTAATGTACAAGTTGATGATGACCGACATGAATGCAAACAGAAGCCTTTTCAACTTATGATTAATGTATACTTGTACAAAAGAGGAGGCAAATATCCAATACCTTATAACTTCTCTTGTTTCAATAATGCTTCCATGTTCAGATGGAGAATTGGAAAAAACACAAATATCAGTTCCTATTGACATAAGCAACCAATCACTTCCAAAATTATGTCAGGTGTTGATATGAGCACATAAGACACAAATTAGCAACACTCACACAAGGAAAATACAATAGAAGAATCGACACTACTGTAAACACTAAACATATGTTGTGCACATTATAATAATAAAATAATAATAATCTAATTTTAAGGTCACGGCCAAGCCAGACACCAAATTGGTGTATGAGACCCC
>CBVK0101163533.1:0-23674 GCA_900067695.1 Picea abies
TCGACTAGGGTCATGTCCTGCTGGAAGTCACGGCCCAAGGCCGCATACTCTCTCCGATACTCTGCAATGTCCTCTGCATGTGTGGCCGGTCTCTGAGCTATCGGTATCTGTGCTGCTACTGGGGCTGCCCTCTGGAAACTGGGAAATAATGGACGTGGAATCCTACTCGCAGAGGTGTATGTGCGAGTGGGTGACTGGGTCGGGCTCTGCCAAAGTGTCCTGGGTTGAACGTCCTTCTTTCTTCTGGTGCAATGGCTCATCACAACGTTGTCCTGTCTCTGCCATCCCAACAACCATTTGATGGGCTCTTCAGCCCCATGGAGGTCCGAGTTAATCATATCCCCATGTGTACCGGTCCACTGGTACCTGTCCGTCGGGTATGGTCCTGCACATCAAAGACTACGCCCTCCATGGGCTCATCAGTCCTCGGGATCATAGCAATGTCAATCATATTTCATCATTAAATTTATCAAATACATGCATAAAATCCCTAGCATATCATCTAAGAGCTCAAAGACATTACACTGATCTACTATACAAAGTCGAAGAAATAGACAGAACAACCTATTGGGCCAGTATCCATAAGAGAAAGAAAGTTTCCACAGAAGATCATTCAAGCCATGTACGTGAGTGATATGGTTTAGGGATGTCCAGTCATAGTAAGACCAGGGGTAGGTGTTGTCCGTGGGTGCCTTTGTAGGAGGTGAGATGTACCCGTCATGGATGCACTTTTTCCAAGCCCCTTTATTGCCTTTATTCTTTATTTATTGCTTTTCTTTACTGATCACCTGCATGAAGATTACGTCTGGATCTGCTGGGGCCTTACCACTGCCCTCTGGTCGCTCATACTTGTCACCTAGCCTCTTCTTTGCTTCGCGCTCTGCTCGTCGTTCTGCTTCTCTAAGTGCCTCTTCCTCTTCCTCTGAACTGGGAGGGAAAGGCGGAAAGTTAGGTCGGTCCCTTCTTCCCTTTCGCTGATTGTACGTGACATATTCGTCACCTTCATGCTCACAGCCATTTGGTTCTTCTGCTGAATTCATGGTTTTTAGTCACAGGCTGGCAGGACTAAAGCTCTGATACCACTGAAATATCCCTGATCCGGTTGATCAAGATATTTGCTACTGCTCTACTGTTCTGGCGTGTAGATCCGATACATTGGGGGTTTCTGGATGCGTTTTAGCTGGGTGATAGAGGTGATCTTCGGTTATAATGTTTGCATGTTGGTTTTTAAGGTTGCATGTCGTTTATTACAAGTGCATGTTGCATAATGAGAGTTTATCGATCATAAAAAGACGCATGCAATAGTGTAGAATGTCAACGACTCAATATTATGAATAATAATAGTGCATGCATGGAAATACAAATCGCCTACTGAAATATAGAGACTAGTCGTCAATCAGATCTCATGGATCTGTACTGGAATACAATCAAATAACAAAAGAAATACTTGTGACCGCAAGAAGACAGCAGATCTGCTGCATGCACGGATAGATAGACCAAAATGAACGATCCCGGAGGAGCACAGTGACCGCTATTAGCTGGAAAACTCGATCTCAAAACTCCACCATCAGAATGAACTTGAAAATGCTCCAATCAATGCGCCCTGGCCTCTGCACTGGAAATAATGTCTGACGGAACTCAGAACGAACCTCTACGGCACTAGATCTGGACCCCTGGGGGGTTTGCGCCCCTCCTTGGGCACTGAATGCGCCCCAAAGGATTCCACTGTCGGAATCTGTCGCTATGTAGCTCAAAACAATCGTCTCGTCCAATGATGAAATGGGTCGGAAGGGTTTGGTCGGATTTGATGGGAAACCCCTGCATGCAATGCCAAACGTCTGTCCGGGATGACTGCGCCCTAGATGGCTGTATGGGTCGATCTGCAAGATTCCACCATCGGAATTGGACGATGAATGGCTCAATGGAAGCGCCTTGGCTGGATCTCTACTGGGTTGGAATGGATCTGCAATCGGGACCACGGTCTACTGCAGATCTTTGAATCTCCAAAATGGCTTGCGCCCTCCTTGGCTAAGCTGCACCCTCCTCAACAATCTCCCCTGAAAAGAACGGTGAAATACCAGGATGGTATCTCTGATGGGCTAGGGTGTGTCTCTCAACACCGAAACCGATCAATGGTGGTGGTTTCCTCCAGAAATCCACAAAACAGTAAGGTCGGCTCTCCTCCTCCTCTCGGAAGTCTCAACATTAAATCATAACAATGCATAATGAGGAATTAGGTCAAATTCCTCTCTTTATAGTCAAATTCCTCTCTTTATATCTTTCCCGACCTAATTCTTCGTTGACATCACTTAACCTAGGCGCCTTTCCTCCTAAGTGACTTATTTGTCAATTAAGTCGCCCCCTTATCACCTTTTCGTTATAATTCTTTGTTGACTTAGGCTTAAGTGACTTTTCCTAAGTATTTTGGCTTCATTCATCGTTTAGCCTTAATTCCTCCTTATTTCTCCCTCTGGTTCCCTGTTTGTGCCTGACTATAGTCTACGGGAACCTATAGACTACTAAGTCACTCCCTGCTGGCCTAATCTTGGGGACGGGACATCACAGTAGCTGCATGAAAAATCCATAACAACAATGAATTTTTGTGAATAGAAAAACTTGAGATGATGAGTGATACCTCCCAAACTTACATTTCAAGTTTTACAAAGTCCTTTAACAAAGAGCAAACCTAGGGGCACTTAGGATGATAGCTCAATGTCACCACAACAATACTTCGTCTTGCTTTAGGCCAGTTCTTTTTCGACACAAGGGAGGAAAACCTAGAAAATAAATGTTTTTAGTATTTTTAGAATAATATGGATGGTGGAATTTACCAATACTAGTGCCTATCCAATTGGGCTATGGAGTTAGGGCAGATTTAGAACAAGTGTGTTTGAATACGACAGAGAAGACATAATTAATTTATCATAGATATGTCATACTGGAATGAACAAATTTATTTATCACTAATTACAAGATATATTTATGCAATTGTATAAGATATTGAGTAATAATTGATTGACATGTGAATGATGATGTACAATGAAGGTGAGCCCCGATTATAAATACACCTGAAGGGGTCATGTTCACAAAGAGACATGCCTTTTGGTTAAGTAGACAACTTTACCCTATTACTTTTATTATTATTATTATGTTATATTTTATTTCTGTATATAACATTGCCACCCTCTTCAAACGCTTCCTCCTCGAAGCAATGATAAGGTTATTGTTCTGGATAGGATGCATTTAGAATACTCGAGTTGTTATTAATGTAGCCCTTTTCCATTAAATCTCGATCCCAACCTCTCAACATAATTACAATCTAAAGCATCAGGTAAAACAACCTCCAACATTTCACTATTTTGATGAATACGTAATTGATGTGGAGGATGGCTCAATTTTGTCACTTCTGCTTGGCACTTATTCTATAAATCCAATTTTCCTTTTGATTTGTGATGTTTTGAACTAGCTCTTTTCTAACAGCGGTGGAACTTGTAGCACCATTGGAAGAAACATCAGGAAATGTTTCTCCAATAATGATGGTTCTCATGAAATCAAACTCACTTTTAGGAGCTCCTCTTTTTGGAGAACTCTTACTTTTCTTAGGCCCCCTTTTTCTAGCCGACCGAGGTGGTTATTTTGAAACAGGGCTATTGTTTTTAGCATGATCTTGGTCCTTCACAGGGAAATGAGAATGAAAATGAAGATGCCATTTCTCTTTCTAAGGGACATAGCCTTCAATGATGTTTGAAGGGCCTATATAGTCAAAAGCCACAATTTTTTAGCGACGATATTTTCTTGCTTGTTTATCAACAATTTGGAAGAGGAATATTTCTCTTGTGCTTCTTCGAGATCATTCTTCTTCCAGAGAATGATAGCTTTTGGAACATTCTTGGATTGTCCAGTGACATCATTCTTAGTTTCATCGTGGAGGGAAAGAAAGGACACCACATCTAGAATGTTGCGAATTTGATTTGGTTGGGGAAGGGCATTGGTGTTGCGATTGGGGTGGAGGCAATCAGAGAAGGTGTGGTTGTTGATGATGTAATGGGGGCAGTAGCAGAGCCATGTCTCATGGATATTGTGGACCTTGTGGTCCTTGACTGATATCATGTAAAGCCCCTTTCTCTTTTACTTTACCAGTAGTTTATTGTTGTAGAGAGGGTACTCACACAAATTGACGATGATCCTCTACCACCATGCGTTTGTAGTATAGATTCAATATCACATTTCCTGCAACTTGCAATTGAGATTTTGTCTTCATGACATCTAGCATATTGGTTCAGATTTTGTAGATGGCATCCTTGATGGAGATCATGCTCCTAGTGATCATCATCCACCTTTGGTTTGGACCCTTAACATCTTTTCCCAATCAACTTCATAGCCAATATTCTTGAGCATGGCCACCTTTACCATCAAACTCTCTTTTACCTCATGCATTGGACCAAAATGAATATTCTTTATTCCCCAGATCAAGTAATCATCAAAATGTTCACTAGTTGCTTGTGAAATGTTGTCATTTTCATCCATATCTATTTCATAATCTTCCTTGTTATCCACATAATTATTTTGATCAACCCCATCGTCACAATGATCTTCTTCGTTGTGATGGAGGTGGTCATCGTCATCATTAGCTTCTTTCTCTTCATGAGGGTTTATTTGTCTTTCCTCAGTTTTTCGAGCATGTTCCAACTTTTCTTTATGTTCCTTCAGTTCAATGTATTTTCCACTGATTTCATATTCTCGGTTAGATTCAAAACCCGAGTCAAAAAATTTATGTTCAACTTCGTTTTCTTCATTGGAGAAGCAATCATCTTGATTTTTCTCAATTTGCTCGTGACTATCTTCTTCACCTTCCCGGTTGACACTATCATTTCTTTAGAAGGCCATAGAATCCTCGTAAGGTGGAGAGGTCCCTTATTATTTGCCTTTTGATTGGATAAAATGCTTTGAATATGTCCACATTGCCACTTGTCATCTTTCTATTTCATGGGATCTTCTTAAAGAACGCATTTATTCTTCATTTGAGGGTTTGACCATGTCAACAATGTCACATAACATCTCCTCATGCAAAGAGATTTCCTCCAAATATGTGGAAAATGCCTCAAACAAAGTTGTTGTCACCCCAAAGCCCTCTTCAAAAGTGAAATACACCTCCAAATACAAGGAAGCTCCTCCATTAGGGTACTTCTCACCCCTTCTTGCCTTCAACATGCCCTAGCCACCTCCTTGAAGAGGGTGTTCAACATTAAGTGGGCCTTTGACCATGCCAAGTGCAATTTTAGTGCCACATGGCACCTTTCCAAGTCAGGTGTTTCTCCCCTATGCTCATTAACTCCCTTTCCTTGCCACACGTCATGCTTTGGGCCTCGTACAAGATATGGTGTTTTCTCCTTTGGGCCTTGTTTGACCCATACCTTGCCATAAATCATGCCTTAGACATCTCCTATGGTAGGGTGTTTGTCTTCTAAGTCTCTCTTCTAGCCCACATTGTCCATCCATGTGGTCCCAAGCCCTCTGCTCAAGCTACGAATAGGGCACTCCATCAATGATGCACCAAATGGTAATCTAGACCATGTATGCATGCCTCCAAATATGTGTCAAATGTGCCCAAGTGGAACCTCAAGGTGAAATATTCCATCAAGCCTACCCCTCTACACCTTTGTATTTTCATGGATGATGAAAGGTGCTCAAGCAAAATAGAACAAGGCGCATGACCTCCAAGTCTCTACCCCCAACTTGTAACTACCACTAAACTCCAAGGATCTTCTGCTATGCTAGGAAAAAGAAGAAAGCCCGTGAAAATGCAAAATAAGACATACATTTTTAGGGGGTAACAATCTGGCTCCCTTGTGGGGTGAAAGAGAACTCTAAAATCTCTCCATGAAGTAACTATAGGGTGAATCAAGAGGATGGTTGTTTGTCACAGGATGGATCAAAAACTTCACACCCCTATCACATGCTAAAAAATGTCTTCAATCCCAATTTATTACAAAAGACTTGAGAATGTTCATTTGACTACTCATTTGCAAGGGGCTCTATACATGAGGCATTAGCCCAAAATGACAAAGAGAGCATAAATGAAATCTATGATTTGATAATACATGCCTAGTTTAAAGTCCTACAATTAGTAAATTATTGTCCTAATATTTCAAGAATGATCTAGGATTTGATGGAACCATATTTTTTGATACCATATCATGTCCTAAAAGGTCCATCTACAAGTCCATTACAAATGTTCTACTAATTCATATGCCCATTGTCTCCGCATTCACAATTTTCTATGACAAGCGTCTTGTTACACACAATCTCACACCCAAAGATGTAAAGTCCAACTCTTAGGTGAAGACATGTGAAACTAGGAGGTTGGCCACAATCACCTCACCTACACTCCTCTGCACTTTAGACAAAGGGTGAACCTAAGTCAAGGGGGGCTTCCCTATGGTTGCTAGGCTCACTTCATGTAGTATGGAATGGGAGTTAAGAGAGCTTAACAACAATGTAACAAATGGAAATGGGAAAGTTTTAAAAAGGTGGGCTTCGAGATGAAGGATGGAAGGGGAAATCAAGTGCCTTGTTTCTTGGGCTATAAAGTCATGAATGCAATCTTAGAGGGATATTCATTAAATGGTTACGGGCTATAAATATAGAAGATGCCATTCTCTATAGAATTACCTAATTTAGTAAATAAGAGATCAAAAGGTTTAGAAGGGAAGGGACTCACAATAAGAGCTCCACAACAAAACTAGTTACAAAGGGGGCGGTTATGCCTTATTCACAAGGGACGTTAGGGCTTTAAAGTTTAAAGCCCTTCTCTCAAAGGCGAGGCACAATATTTTTCCCACTATGGATGCATAGCACTTTAGCTCCTCTCCTTAAGACAAGGTTTCTCCTAAAACTTAGCTTTGACAATCCACCCTATAATCAAGAGTCTACCAATTTGTGTACACACATAAAAGATTGTACTAGAATGAAACAATAACTTACACAAAAAATACCTTCCTATCAAGGCTTGGAGCTAGCTTGTTCACAAGTTCTTCCATTTAGCACTCAATTCCAATCCAAGTTGCAAATGGAGAGAGAAAACCTTTATATAGGTTTTAGTTTTAACTCCTCATACAATAAAATATGATTTATTTTCCTAGATCCACTTTTCTCTCCAAGGAATACAATAGAATAAGACTCTCAACAACTTGCTTACTAAAAGTAGCAAAAAGTTTGTTGAGATCTCAACTTCCTCCACTAAAATATTCTAGGAAAACAAAAATAATATTATCTTCATCTAATTAACTCCAACAACCAAGTCAACAGTGACAAAATATATGAATTAGTTATACCAACATCCCAAAATAGCTAATGAGCTAACAATCCTCCTCCATGTGGTTACTTTGAAATGTCCACAAAAAGAGATTGATCCATGAATTAACAACAAATGGATGTCATAATATCATCCCATACATTGTATGTCCTTCATTCATAATCCACGATCTTTAGCTTGGCAGTTCCACATGGTAAAACTAATGTCACGTGCACCTTGATGTGGTTAGAATGAACTAAGACATAAGTTTGTGGCCAAGCAATGGATGGCGGCTCAATCCCAAAAAGGATCCACATGATGTATGTCAATCACACAGCTCCCTCAAGTGTGACGACGACTTGAATTGGATAAAGGTGGCCCATCAACATGGATCATAGTATGACACCCTCAATTTTAGTTGATGTGGAAGGCCACCTCAAGCGGACTTAGTTTACAGGGGGGTGTTGGAACATGCGGTTCCATCGTAAACCTCACCTTATCGATTCAATGAGTCAACCAATCCTTTGGGTCAACGACAGACTAAACTATTGGTTGACCACGTCCACTTAGGATCCCAGATCTGTGTTTTATGGACAAGTGCAACCAACTCCACCCGAGATTATTGGTTTCGTCCATGACCAAAACTTATTTATAGACGATCCTTTGATCGATCTATTATCATCATCGAGCTATCTACTCTCGCTCTCGTGGAGTGTGCTTGTGCTTCAGTGTAATGGTGTCTTTAGACACCACCACTGCTCTCAGATCAGTTCTTCTCTCTATTTAATCCCTATTCCAACATAATTTATTTCTTAGCTTCAGATCTGCAGCGTTCTTGTTGTTTTGTAACCATGGTTTTGTAATATTCTTAAGTGTCCTTAACTTTTGGGTTACAGTTTTTTCATAACCTTCCTCTACAAGATTCCATAGTTTGGCTTTGTGGGGTTTCACAATATCACAACTTGTTAGTTTACCTGTGTAACTCAAACCGTGCACCAACTACAACATCTCCTCGTTTAGCAGAGGAGGCTTTACAACAGAGTTTCTACAATAGTAGTGTGCCCTTTTGTCCAGAGCCATACAAGCATTGATGAGGGGCACACTTGTCTTTATGGAGGAGAGAGAGAATGGATTAGCATACATGCCAAAAGGATGCATCTGCCCATATTCAGTTTATTTTAGTTATAGTCACTTCTCTATTCAACAGTTCAGTTCTCATTTAGTTTTTCTTTATTTAGTTTAGCATGCACTAAGATAGAGGGTGTAGTTCCCTAGGTAGGTAAGGGCACTATAGGATGACGATTTTTTAGTTGAAGTAAAGGGCATAGATCTATAGGAGGGCACTCCTTAATTTGGCATACATTTATCCATTTAGGGTGGCGCACTAGGGTTAGGATTTACACTACCAGTAGTGGCATTAATCTGTATGCCTCTAAATTCATTGTACCTCTTTTCTTCGTAGTCTATAAAGGAAAGTATGGAGCACCTCTTTGAGGTTGGAGAGTTTGAGTTTTGAGTTGTAGCTTTCATTTTCTATTCTCATGATTAATAGAGAAAAAAAAGAGGTTGTTTTGTGTTCAGAAAGTTTAATTTATTGTTTTATTTTTACAACAGCCTGTGTTTGTAAGTTAGAGTACTCCCTAGCAGAAATTTTGATTGGTGTTTTCAACATTAACAATCTCTAGGCTCTAGGTCATTTTAGACTACAAAATCTGCTCACCGTGGTTTGATTTTTTTGACATGGTACCAAAGTGTATTCGCTAAAACCTTCCAGGTATATGTTCTCTAAAACCTTCCAGGAATATGTGTATGGATAATGGGGTTGTTACCTGTGAGACAAAGCTATCAAGAGGTTTCATGGGTGAGATGCCCATGATCTCTTCTTGAGAAAATAATAGTGGACCTATGATAAGTTGCTTTTAGGTTGTTCATCTATTTTGTCTAGAAAGGCGTTCTAGCGCGACAATTTGACTACATTCAATATTAGATATGAAGATAGATTGGAAGATCTCTCTAACTTTTCCCTATGGAAGTGTTGGGTATAGACGCTGTCGGAAAAGCATGATCTATGGGACTTCATTAAGAAACTAGTTGTATGGCATAACAATCCCATGTAGTTGGCAGAACATAAGATGAAGATGGCTGAGACCAAGCAAGGCATCCTTGACTTTGTGAAGACCAAGAGAAAGGATCCTTCACATTGTCGGGAAGTCCAAGAGAAAGGACATGTTTGATTCTCTAATCACTCTATATCAATGTGAGAACATCAATCAAAAGATGGCGTTGCAGAATAAGCGTAGAGCCACATGGATGAGAAAGACAAATATTATAGTTACTTGCTTGATGAAGATTACTGAACTCCACGATTAGGTTACAGTAATTAGAGAGAAAGTCAAGGGAGAAGAGTAGTACCTGTAGCATTAAATGGGTTCTATTCTTCTTTACAATCTTATTTGTGGGGTTTGTGCCTCATAAAAGCTTTCCATTTTTGAGAAGCTATGGGAGGATGAGGAGACAAAATTGGAGCGTGTTGTAGGTATGGAGGAGGACAAAATATTTCCCTCATTAGCAATATGAAGAAGGGAAACATGGACCTGAGAAGGGTCATGTTATGCTTGACCAGTGTAACATATGGATGTAATTGTCACTGTCACCTAAGCAATTATTTCCCTCGTTTTAGTGAAGGATTGAGATCCAACACAAGCAAGGCATCCCTAACGACCTCAAAGAATCCTATAGCAAGTCAAGGCAAGTCTACGACCCCTTATCTTGGTTACTTTGATTGTACCACCAACTATATCAAGGTTCAAGGCTAGGTCAAGGTGGTTTAAACAAGGAAAATTCAATGTGTGTGTGAGGGGTGTTTCTAAGACAATGAAAGATATCCACCACAACAAATGAATCAAATAAATTCCTCGAAACACTAGCTATCAAAGAAAAATAAACGGTTATAATAAAACTTGAATAAAGAGATGATTCACTTAAGCAAATAACAAGTTTATGACAACGTAAATAAAATAGTCCAAAACAAGTAAGAATGAAATGAAAGAGGCATTAAATGCAAGCCAAAATATTATCAAACCAATAATCAATGATTGCTGAAATGAAATAACATGAAACTACTTTAACTCAATGCAAGATATCAAGCCTTAATGGCTGAAAACTACAATTACTATGCAGTAAATGATATCTAAGAATGCTTCTAAGTAGAAATGCAATGAAACCCTAGATGTTAGGCTATTTATGATTAAGAGATGAAGTGCAATGCAATTAGACCTAGATTAACACAAGACATCAAAGAGAGAGAGAGAGAGAGAGAGAGAGAGAGAGAGAGTTAGGGTTCTAAGGTCACTTGCAAAAATAATAGACTAGTGTCGTTTAGTTCCTTGGTCATATGGAGTCACTAAATGCAACTTCTATGGAGGATAAAGGCAAGAGAAAAAATCCAAGAGTCAAACCCTAGGGGAGTACACTCACAAGCCCTAGGTTTAAATTATTTAGGAAACAATCTAGGGGACTGCACTCACAAGTCCTAGAGTGTCGTCCTATGTCTTCTAAAGGCCTTTAACAAGAGATCAAAATGGATCTTAGGTTAAAACCCTAGAGTCCACTCACAAGCTCTAGAATTTTAACCAATAAGGATAAGTCTAGGGGAGTCCACTCACAAGTCCTAAAAGTAACCTTATATGCTTCAACAAACTTAAAATGAAGGGAAGGGAGGTCACTTGCATTCCTTCCTAGGGTTTCAAAACAAAATTTATCCAAGGAAAACGAGATAACATGCAAATTATCACCACTTTGATAAAGCATTTACTTAATATACCAAGAATAAACCATCAAACATTTGGAAACACCACTTACTAGTCAAGTCGTTGAGCATGAAAGAAACCCTAGCATGCAATCATCCACAAGAAACATGAAAAAGCATCCACTAGATCAACCTCCAAGAAGTGCGCATAAGTTCTCCACGGTGTGTAAGAGAGAAAACAAGAACTAGAGATGATTCTCCACAAGATGAGTTATGATTTACAAATGAGGAAGCACTAGCCTATATATATGAGGAAACCCTAGCGCTTTACTCTAGAAGCCCCTAAACAACATCAAATCCATGATAAAAGGTGGATAGGTCTAGGTCAAACCCCCAAAATGCCTCCAAAATAATGATACAATGCCAAAATATGAAATCGTCCTCTAAAGAAGCCACATGTGAGTGTAGAATGCAAAAAGAGGGCGATGTCACCTCCAAGAGTCACATCTCCTCCCAAAGGGTGCGATGTATCATCAAAATCATTCCTCCTCGTCAAAAATTCAGGTCTCGTCATCAATAAGTGCCAACTCATCATCAAAGGATACCAACTCATGCTAGGTTAGCTCAAGTGGGACATCATCTCTAAATGTGCAACATCCAAGGGTAGGGTGTGACATCATGAGGGTAAAGAGCTCCACAACCTCTCCAAAGAGGTTTTCTATCATCATCAATGCTCACGCCATCAAACCCAAGCTCAAATCCTCAAAGGGCACAATGTATATGGTGAGGGGCTTCCTACCCGCTGAGTAGCACATCAAGCCACATTTGCAATGTCCAAGGTCCAGGAGCTCCCGGAGGATGTTCGGAGGCATGCCAAGTCATCAATAAGTCCAATGCTTCTCATCAAGGGTGCAACATCCTCCCCACAATGTATGATGTCATCATCAAAGTCCTCCAAAGGACCATACCCATGGGGTGCATGACCATCAAGAAAGGTTCACAGAATCAAGTAAGACCAAAATTACAAGATACATGAGCCATTAGAAGCATACAATGTAGGTCACTACTTAATACAAAATCCACATAAGCAATTAACATTAGGTATCTTCCTAATACTTCACACTAGATCAAGAGTTTATGCAATTTGCTAAGTTTAGGTATGGTAGGAAAATCATAAGACCCTATTAGGTGTGCTCATACCCAAGTAGAGGAGTAGTCCCCGAGAAACCCTTCAAAGAGAAAGTATAAGTGAATAAGATGGTATGGGGTTTACTTCATGGTTATGGTGTCATTGACATGCAAGGCCACGTGTGGGTTCCTCTCCATGAGCTCCTTTGTAGAGGGCATGCTTGGTGCTTGAGTTACCCTTTCCTCGATAGTGTGTATATTCCAAATCCATTCTTTCCTTTTGATATTCTTTTATTGCTTAGCAAATCCCCTTTTCAGGTTCATGCATTTATTATTTTTTTATTGGGATCAAGTCCTTTTAATTTGATATGCGTTCAATGCATTAGGACTAGGGGCGATCGCCTCATAGCGAGGGGGTAGAGCCCAAGATGTTTTTATCTTTTGATTTGTCATTCATATCCCATTGTTCTTTTTCATTTTGAATTTATAAGATGCTCTTAACATTCTTTTCTCCCCAGCTGCATCAAACTTGGCATTCTAGCCCTTCTTCTCATAGGAGGATGAAGGCATGGACCTTTTTGGGATACATGTAATAGCCATTTACATAATATAGACCAATGGAAGGAACCAAGATAGAAAATGTTAGGTATGAAAAGGAATGGTATGTTACCCCTACCAAGGCCTCCCAATAGTACCCCTATTCGCCAAGAGTGACAACACTTGACTATGACACATATGATGGCCACCAAGGTGAAACAAGGAAAAAATAATAACTTCCGAGCATCATGATCCATTGTCTGACTTCAACCCATGATTCTCACCTAAATGCCTAATGCATTAAATGTGACACTTTATATGAAATAATGACTAATGTACCTCATGAGTGTCGGATCACCATCATCAAATAAACCATACCGATCAAGTGAATAGGCTGAGCTATGATGAGGGGGGAGGCATCTAAGAGGTTGTTGTCTTTGGAGAATGTTGATAATCATCTTTGGGATCACTGTCTTCAATGTGGACCATGAGACATGATCTCCTCTAGTTACCCCTAGGTGAGAGGGGGTAACATCTGGCTCCAACATGGGGACATGTGTTGACTGTAGAGAACATGAGAACCTCAACTTCTCTGGTACTCCAAGACTTGCAACCTGCATCACTCTAAAGACTGCTACATTCCAACAAAGCCATCAGTACAAAAAGGTAGGGGGATGTTATCCACCCTGGTATATGGAAAGTAAAAAATAAAGTGTTGAAATAAATCTTTTCATTTTCATCAATATACCATTTTTTATAACATGCATATGCTAAAACAAAATGGATGCATGAACAAATCAGTAAGTAACATCAATAAAAGGAAATCCAATCAAGAATGCAAGCACAAAACATCACCTAATACTAACCTACTCTACTCTAAACCTAAGAAGTCAGGTTCCTTCTATATAATAGGGCTTGAGAAGGGATCCACTAATGGGTAATGGTAGTCTCCTTCCCTCAGGCATATACAAGTAAAAGGAACCAACTCCAAACTTCATTTCAATCTTGTAAGGGTAATGCCACAAATAATCAAACTCATTGCACATATTTGGCTTACCCTTTCTTCTGTCCCACATAAGTACTAGTCTTCCTTGTTGAAGATCTTTCTTCCTTACTTTAAGATCAACCATTCTCTTATCTTCTAGAGTATCCTTTCCTTGACCTAAAGTAGGAGGATGGGACTTAATCAAGACAATGAGCTTCTGATCATCTTCACACAAATATAAGTTTCCTTCATTACCTTGGTTCAAAATTGGAAGAGAGCTCGGATCTTTGTCTTCGTACTTCATAAGTTTCTCTCTGTAGTCTTCTCTTTTTGGCAATACCATATCATCAACATCATCAATGCTATCTTCTTGCCCAAAAGGAAGGATGGCCAAGTCTTGAGAAGGATCGGGATCAAGATGGGAACCTATTAATTCTTCACAAGTCTCATAAGGTTCATCACATATTTCTTTTCCTTCAAATCCATTCTCACTCCAATCATCTTTATCTCTAGGATCTTCCAAATGGTTTCTACTCACATGGTGGTTATATAGGGTAACATAGCTCCCATCTCCAATTGGGGTGGTTGCATAGGATAAATCCATCTGAAGACTACCACCCAAAGTTGCATCCCATTTCCTAGACAATAGCATTCCCCAAGCATCAAGCACATCAACAACTATAAACATCCATTGAAAGAGAAACCTCAAGATGAGTAGCAAGGTATACCTCAAGGTATTTAATCACACCACACACTTTGATGGCTTTAGAATCAATCCCACAAACATTCCTATAAGGTATTGTGATCTTAAAGCCTAATTGATTCATGACATTGGCAGAAGCCCAAGAGTCAAGCATACAATTATGAAGCAATAGATCATTTATTACCAAAGTGATGAAAATAGGTGCATGTTCCTCCTTACTTCGGTCATAATGCATGGTTTGTAATAGCATAGGAGGATCCTCAAGCTCATCTTGGATGCTTAAGAACTTCTTCACCTTATCCCTTAAAGAAGGAATCTTCATTATCTTAGTAAGAGGGACAAGTACAATAACCTTTACTAAGATACTAGTCATATCAATATTCAAATCTATATCATCACTCTTAGGCAAGGTTGGTTGAGGAGGAGGACTAACATCCAATGGTAAAGAGGGTCTTACCTGAGCAGGTTTGGGGTCACTAGAAGAGGTCTCGGGTGCTTTCTTCCTTCTAGAGTAAGTCAAGTACTCTTTCTTCCTAAGTTTCTCCCTAGATTCCTCATCCATTAGGCTTAGGACTTCTAACCTAGATTTCCTAGCAACTTCTTGTTTGCTTTGCTCAAGTTGTTCCAAGGTAAAATTGTAATATTCTTGGGATGATATGGTGTAACAGGATCTAATGTATCAATAAAATTCATGTATTCACAATTATTAGGGTCCTCATTATTACCATTATTATGAAGTCTAAGACATTCATGCTCCCAATGAGAATCACCACAAGGTAAACACCAAGGACCATCTTCTTGACTAATCACATTAGCAGGTGCTAAGCTGTTAGGAACTCTTTGCTCATTAGGGGGCCTAGGTTTCCATCCTGGATTACCTCTTTGTTGTTGATTGTTGTTATATAGAGGTCTAGGAGGAAAATTTTGTTGTTGAGCTCTTTCTAGGTTAGTGATCTTGTTCATAAGGAGACTTTGATTTTGCATGAAATCATTTGTTATTTGCTCAAGTCTTTGGGCTAAGAGTGTCACAACATCTAGAGTAGGTTCAACAATATTCAAGGTTCTAGGCTTTGTCTCATCCTTAGCACGAGGGGCATGAAAAGTCTCTACCTTAGAAGCTAAAAGATTTTCCTCAATTTTAGCGGCTTGCTCTTGTGCTTCTACAAGAGTCTTTGGGACGTGTCCCTAAGCATGAATCCAAATTTCCCCTCAAAGGAATTTGTGTATTGAAGAAGGACAATACCATCCTTCGAGCTAATGTCATTAGGAATTTGATTGAGTGAATTCTCAAATCTTGTATCAAATTCTTTTACCGGTTTGTTATCCTTCTTCATTTCATTAAATTGCATTAATAACAACCTAGAATCCCTCTTTGTGTCCCATCTCTTCATAAAGGTATCATGAAAGGATTCCCAAGTTTTGATACTCTTATTAGGAAGGTTACTATACCATTTTCTAGCATTTTCAACTAGAGAAGCAACAAAGAGTTTCATAACCACATTTTCATCATCATTATTAAGAGGGTGATTTTGAAAGCATGCATAAAAGTTATCTATATGTTCTTCAATAGTGATGACATTATTACCAAAGAATTTAGGCAACCACTTATCAAACTTTTGAGACATAACATGAGGGTACCCTTCAATTGAGGACATATCTAAAGGTTTGAAGGCATTGGTAACCCATGGTCATTGAGCCATTGGAGATAAAAGAAGTTGTCCTCCAAATAAAGATTTCACTATAGGGGCATTATAAGGAGTCCTCCTTTTATAGAAGTTGGAGGGATTCACGAACCTTCTATTAGGTCCTCAGTTGGTGTTTTCAACACTTGGGTTCTGTGGAGTCGTTGGATGACCTTGTAGGACAAGGCTCATCAAGATGTGCATAAGGTAGAGGGATTCTTCCCTTAATGGAGTCATCAAGTAAGCAAAAAGGTCCAATATAGAACCTTATATTTTGTAGGGTGTCTTTGTGGGTTACAACGAGACCTCCAAAGCATACAAAGCCTACATTCCATCTTAGCAAAAGTTAGTTATCAATAAAGATGTCAAGTTTGATGAGGATGCATGGTCCTCCAAGCCTTGGGAACCTCCAATAGTGACTAAGGAGGGAGTGGAGCTTGCTGCCCCAAAGGCTGATATGCATATTTCAGCAAAAGCACATTCAAATCAACAAGCTTCTAGAAGTGCAAGGGATGCCTCTTCACCTTTTAATTCAATGAGAAAGACTAAGAGGTTCACCTAGACATTATAGGAGGTGTAGGAGCAAGTTGGAGCTCCTAAGACTTCATTTCAAGTAAGTCATCCTCCCAAAAAACTTCTAAATTTTTTGGTACTGATGTTCTACCAGAAAGAGGGAGTTGACTATGAGGAGACTTTTACTCCTCTTGTAGGTATATCTCCATCAGAGTCATTATATCTTTAACACCATTGTTTGGTTGGAATTTATATCAAATGGTTGTGAAGAGAACATTTCTTAATGGTTTGATTGAGGACGATGTGTACATAAATCAGACAAGAGGCTTTGGGGTGCATGGGTCCATGTGAGACCTATGTTTGCAGATTGAAGACAACTCTTTATGGGGTTGAAGCAAGCACAATGTGCATGGTACTCTAGAATTGATGAGTATCTTTCAGGTTTGGGGTTCACTAAGACAAATGCAAATTCCAATATTTATTATTTGGTTGATGATTCTAATTTGTTTATTGTAAACATGTATATAGACGATCTTATACTTATAAGAAGTTCAAAGAAACTCATATCATGGTGCAATGTAGAGTTGGAAAGAGAATTTGACATGAAGGACATCGACTGCTTTTTGGGTCTAGAGGTGTGGTAGAGCGCAAGTGAAGTTTTCCTTGGATAGGGTAAGTATGCAGTCAAGATTCTGAAGAGACTTTAGATGATGCATTGTAAGCCCATGGCTCCTCCTGTGGTAGAAAATCTTAAGTCTTGTTTATTTAAATTCATATTTGATTGATCCCATCTACACACAAGTAGTTGATAAGTTCCCTCATGTCTCTGGTAAATACTAAGCTTGATATTTGTTTTGCAATCAATGCCTCGAGTCAGTTCATGATTCAACCCAGGTAGGTGAAGAAAAAACTACTGAAAATTTAATCAACACAGGTCTAAGCTACAACCATTGTTTCTGTGTTACTTGAGACAACCACACGATAGAAACACAAATTCTGTAAATGACATAAAACAAAGCAATTTATTTATAATAGAATAGTGCATACATATATTTCACCCAGTATGGATTTGCAGGGACCATACCACCTGTACAGGTCTGTACACTAGCGGATTACACTTAGGGCGACCGTACAACAAAACTATGACTGTAATATAGCCCGATTTTTGTTTCTCTTTACTAAAAAATGCTAATACACACACTTTCTATACTATTTCCAGACCTGGGTATGACTTCCTCTCTTTTCTGGTTGATAGTACAGCCCGTACGATATCTGTACATGCTCGTATGGCCTCCTCTTTAATTTTGTTTGATAGCTCTGCTTGCTGATGGCCCTACTCGGCTTTGTTCTCTCTGCATAGCCTCCTCTACTTGTTTAGTAAGACCCAATTTGGTCTAATCTTCAACCCTACTCGACCCTCTTGATTTGTTGCAAGCCCTAGCTTGACCTTCTTACTAGGTTCTCCTCAACCTAGCTCTTGGCCTCCCATGGAAGAGTCTTCTTTCTCAGTCGACTAGCTTCACTTTCTTGAGGTGATGAGAGAATGGGGCTTGCTAGGTTATTTGTAACCCTAGCCTTGCTCTCATGCAATCTTGTCCCTTGGATCAAGATCTTGATCTAATGGTGGGGACTTAATCACTCATTGAGGCAACTTAAGTCACATCCAATGGCTGTGATTTAATCTCAAGTTGACTCGAGTGGTCCCCACCAACTTAAGTGTTGTCTAGACATAAGCTGGGCCTCTTCCACACTACTAGACACCCCCAGTGTGGAAGAACCTACCCAAGCTACATAATCTAACAATAGGTTCATTGGGTTGTTGCAAAACATGTGCTCTAGTACTTGAAGGGCAGAGTGCATTTTGGTCTAAGGTATGTCGGTGATGTAGAGTTGGTGTTGCATGGCTTTACAGATTCTATTTAGGAAAGTAGTGCTAGTGATAAGAGGAGCACTTCATAGTGTTGTTTCAGTTTAGGTTCACATATGGTATCTCGGTTCAGCAGAACAAAAACTACAGTTGCACTAAGTTGAGCAGAGGTAGAGTATATGGCAGCCAACTCTGCTAGTTGTGAAGCCATCTAGATTCACAAGTTATTAGCGGAGTTGACATATCAAGCTTTGGACACTACCATGATTTATTGTGACAATCAAAGTTGTATCAAAATCTCCAAGAATCAAGTGTTTCATGATTGGTCCAAGCATATTGAGATCAGGTACCACTTCATCAGTGACAGGGTTTAGAAGGGGGCAATGGTTGTTTAGTATATTCCTATAGATCAATGTGTTGCTGACATTTTGACTATGTCCCCAACAAAGGGGAAGTTCGAGACGTTTAGGGAGTGGCTTGGTGTGGTGGAGAACACTTTCCTCACTAGGACAGAGTGTTAGTACTCCCTAGCAGAAATTTTGATTGGTGTTTTCAGCATTAACAATCTATAGGCTGTAGGTTAGTTTTAGAGCACAAAATCTGCTCACCTGTTAGCACTATTTGCTGCACCTTAAATCAGATCTGAACTAGGAAGAAATCTGCACAGAAAAAGTGTTAATTTTAGGATATCTGCCCTCAATGTGTCATTGATAGAGTCCTCTCCATTCGGGTTGGTGCAAGCCAACCACGGGGGGGTGTCCCTAGGTTCCTTGCTTGCTGTCTGCCACCTGTAAAATCTACAAAACAGCAGAATATAGCAGCAGCAAACAAAGAAATCTATGGCTGAGTTTAGACAGCCAAAGGTTCGAAATATAATTTTAAAAATATTTTGGAGGAATCCCTGCAATCGTTAGCTCAAAATTCAGCAAGTAAAATACATAGAGAGCAATACCAAACAACAAATTAATACCCAAATGATATGCTAATTAACTTCTGAAACAACATAGTTCATAACCAAAGACACCAACAACACAAGAAGGCCCGGTACAAGCAAATCAGGACTTTATTTCTGCAAGTGTAAAGAGGCTGATTGCGCCAAAGAAACAGGTACAAAAATGGTGTAGTAGTGATCCCTACATACAAGACAAAAGCGAGAAAGAGAGAAATCTGAAGTGTAGAGCTGCCGACGTAGAAGATCCCCTTTTTACAATGAGAAGCAAGTGTATATATAGAGCACAAATGAGCAGGAGGGCGCCTTTGGGTTAGGTGAGGGAAGGTGGAGCACTCCCCTTGAGTTTAGGAGAGAGTGGAGTGTGAGGGGGAGAGAATCTAGGAAGAGTGTGAGTTAGGGAGAGAAAGTAGGAAATTAGGTGAGGTAGGTGAGGGGGGCACCTTGGGTTAGGTGAGAGGAAAAAGGTGGGTACCCCCCTCATGAGGATGTTGCGCCCCCTTGAGTGAGGGAATCGTGGAGAGGAAATGGGGAAAGATGGAGAGAATTTAGGGAGACTAGCAATCAAGGAGAGAAACGAGGGATTTGGTGGGTGAGGGAGATAAATGAGGAGAGAAAAAAGGTAGGCGCCCCCTTCATGTCTCATACATCACTTCATGGGCCCCATCACACACCAACTGAAACTGCCACGTGTCACCTAGCTTGATGACCACTCCTGCCAAAAATAGCATGTCTAAAAATACACACTAACAAAAATAGAAATTCCCTGGAAGTCAGTGGAAATATACTAATCGAATTCGATTTTCTGTATGGAACCTGAAAATGCAATCAAAATCACCATCTGACACCCAGATCTCCACCTGCTAAAAATAGAAAGTAGTCACATGAGATCCCCAAAAAGGTTCACTAGACTCAGAATGTCGCTCAAATCAATACTATATGCTCAGAACTATCATGCGAGTCTCCGAACACTGTCTCCTAAAAAATAGGAAACTGGCCAAAAATAACAATCTCTCTCTAATTCACAGAAAACTATGTTGAGTTTGTCTTTGAAGCAAAAACACCATTTAACCAATCTCTGTACCTAACCTCAGTGGAAACCAACCTTGGCTTTCCCAAGTGCTATTTGTGAAAGAACCATCTGAATGCGAGTAAATATCAAAAACACTGGCCCCTAACCCCAAGGATTTCCAAGCGAGAAAATCCCGGGGTTAACATCACCACAATCTGATTTTTTGAAATGGGTTAGATCCCCCAATTTTGTTACATTTGTTTCCTTTTGCAGATTGCAACTTTCCAATTGCGAGGTCCTTTGGCATTGAAGTACTTGTGATGCAAGAGAATACGTGACAAATTTAAGTATGTTGGTGTGGAGTATGCACCAAAGAGGGATTGAACCAACTCATGTACGAATAATGTAGGCCTGACACAACTTGTAATAGGTATGCATGCAATTTTGGAAGTGCGTGAGAGTTTAGTAAAGGGTGTGCATATCACATTTACAAGAAGCATGCAAAAGATGAGAAAGCACAAGAGAGAAT
The DNA here is from genome assembly GCA_900067695.1 of Picea abies. Taxonomy (NCBI): domain Eukaryota; kingdom Viridiplantae; phylum Streptophyta; class Pinopsida; order Pinales; family Pinaceae; genus Picea; species Picea abies. The sequence goes on from CBVK0101163533.1 coordinate 20,948, forward strand.
TGAAGATGGTTGGAATAGAGTTTGAAAAACAAAGTGTTGATGAGCACGCGGATTAGCATAGGGTTGTTGTAGAGCGAGAAAAACAATGTGATGATGAGCACACTAATTAGCATAGAATGAAGAAGTGTGGAAGGAATATGAAGAGTCAAAGGAAGATAAGATTGAAGACTCGGATGAGTATTTGAAGAACCAAAAAGGAAGCTGAAGGGACAACCAAGAGAATAAATAACTAGAGGATGGGCATTAGGAGGTTAGGTCGTTTAATTAACCAATCATTAAAGTGACCTTTAGAATTGAATAACAAGTTGACAAAGGGTCAACTGAGTGACCTGAGAGCTCATGAGCATGTTTTTGTAAATTTTGTACCATGAGAATTTACTCTAATGAAGTGGTATTGCTTCGACACTTGTGTACGAGTTTTGATGTGTATGTGAATACTTGTGTGATTGTTAGTTAGCAACTTGCACTAGCTTTGTGTGATAGTTGACTTGCATGTCATTGTGCATAAGAGTTGATCAAGAACTGGGAACACCACACTTAGCATTGTGCCAACTTGCAATGTTTATGGTGCAACCTTCTCAACAAGTTGCCAACCCAAACTTTGTTGTTGTCTCATTGACTTGCCACTTAACCATGGAGTGGTTGCTACTTTCTACATTACAATCATTGCGAGATTGTCGTGGCACTCACAATATATCAAGATTCATTAACTTCCATGGGCTTATGGGAATTCACAAATACTAACTTTAGGACTATACATAAGATTCAAAGAGATATGCATGTCATTGACTCTTAATATAGGGTCCACAATAAAACTCTTGATAAAAATGTTGTCGATTTGGACCTCAACATACAATGGATTTTCCTCTAAAAAAAAATTCTCTTTTGGATCAAGATGATTTTTTAATTCAAAAGTAAACTTAATCCCTTGAGACGAGGCTTGGAAGGAGGATTGAGGATATTTAGGGTGCCATGGAACTCCTGGTGAATGGGTTTCCTCAATACCTATGATATTTAGAGCCGTTCCCTTATCCTTTTTTGGCTTAGGCTTGGGTTGGTGTCAAATTCTTAATGAACAATAGGCTTTCCTTGTTGGTTTTTAGGCGTTGAATCTTCACTCTCTCGTGGAGAAGAAGTCCTTTGTCCACAATAATCCTCTTTTATTTTTCTTCCATTACATCTCTTCCCTTTACCATTATTGGATGGAGATTCTTGGAAGGAGAACCTTGTTCAAGTTGTTGATCTCGTTGGGAAACACCTTGGTTTCTTTTTGCTTGGAGAGTTCCTCCTTTGCAAACTTAGATTTAGAAATGTTTTTTTTTAATGGGAGATGTCTTGACCCTATTTCAATATTAAGAGCTTGAACAATGAGATAATTCTAGACAATATTCTTACATGAGAAGGTATTTTGCTTGAGAACTCTATATACTTAGGTTGAAGTGCATTCATGAACAACTCATAGAGTTGATTATCCATGAAAGGTTGGTTGCCAACAAGAACTCCAACTCACCGAATATGGATAAAATCAAGGTAAACACATTAGGTTCCTGCTATAGGGTCAAGAGGGTCTATATGTCCATGTTGAAGGACTTAACAATGTCAACATATCTCACGAAAAGGTTTAATAGCTATTGAAATACATAAATTGTGTCAATGGTGGCCGCATTCAAGTTTATCGAATGACACATTCATGCTTGTGCTTGTGCTCCTACTAGTTGCACACCAGTACTTGTGATAATGGTTGGGGTCAAGTGCAAGTCCTATGTGTCTTTGGAGTAATAGATGCCTCTCACCCTTGGTCTCTTAGCCAAAGAGTTATAGTGGGATAATTGTTGGTTGCACTCACTCATATGTGGATTTAGGCACACTAACCACATAGTGATAAGTACAAAGCTAGTAAAAAAAAATGTAAATGGAACCTTCAAGTAATTGATGGAACTACTTAAGTGATTTTCCTTCTAAGAATTTAGAACATAGCTTCAAAAGTACATCTTGAGACATGAATTACAAAATAGCTAATGAAAAAGCATTAATGGGTGTTGTAGGGTCTTAACCGTGACCCACATTGAACTTTGGTAAATAAGGCAAAGAGAATGGTTAAGGTGCCATAGCCACATGAAGGGCCAATAAAATTTTAGGGTAATATATAAATGTGGTTTGAAATCTGACCAAAAGGTGTGCCATAGAAATCATGGAACAAGGATATTGTATGCTCCCATGGTAAGGAACTTACATGTTTGGTTGATGAAAGGAATATGTAGCCCCTTGATGAGGAAGGTGTCACACTTGTTCTTGACAAAGGTTTCAGAAATGTCCTTATTGGAGTCCTAGTTTGTCAGAAAGTTTGACTCTATTGAGACCTAGAAGAGCCTAAAAACAAAATTTGGTTTTCATGAGATGGATGCATGTATGGAGGACACATACAAAGAAGTATAGAAACCACTGCATGAGGTTGCCTATTGAAATAGGATTGAGGCATGTGGCCAAAGAAAAGGGTTGAAACCAAGGAGAGACAAAAGACACAAGAAAATGAAATATATGGAATATTTGCATGGGCATACTAGAGTCCCATTTGAGATTATGGAAATTGTTGAGGCCTAATCAAAGTTGTTTCCTAATAGAACATAGGTTGAGAGATTCCACTCCCATGTAAAGCCATGTGTCCTGTTGACCGCTGGTTTAGCACAGAGGTCAACTCATTATCATGAAGATTATTCTATGTCAGAG
>CBVK0101163566.1:0-11314 GCA_900067695.1 Picea abies
GGCAGGGTGGTGCAAGGGAGAACATTGGTTCTCTGATATATAGGTCGGTGTATGTATGACTAGAAGTTGGTTCTTTCATCTAGTTGGTGCTAGAACATTTAGGGAGTTGGTAATTCCTTCTAGTGGGTGCTAGAGAAACTAGAGAGTTGGTGCTTCCATCTAGTTGATGCTAGAACATTTAGGGAGTTGGTACTTCCTTCTAGTGGGTGCTATAGAAACCAGAGAGTTGGTGCTCTCAACAAGTAGAGGCTTGCAAAACAAAGGTGGTAGCCTTATTATGATTTTCTTCTCATAAGAATGATAATGTACAGAAGATAATTATCATATAAAGAAGAAGAGATTTTCCCCCTTTATGGGTTTCCTCAGGAATATCTATCTCTGTATTGTACATGTGTGTGATTGATGTTGAATACTCTACTACTTATTAATTGTGATCATCATTGAGAGTTATGTAATGAATTTAAAAATGGATATAATTGTTTAAGCAGAGTAACAACTGATTCACCCCCCCCTCTCAGTTGTCCAACACAGTCTACCAACTCTTACTGAGAAAATTTCATCAAAGGGTGTATCATATTTCCCTACTTTATGACCTTCATATGTACAGGAGCTAGGACAGTAGACTTAGGCACAAAATAGCTCCCTCTCTTTGGGTATTTGACTATTCGTGACTTCAGCCTTCAGTGCTTCAGGTAGTTTTGCTGGTAGGAGAAGTTGGATATCCCTAAAGGATGTACTCCCAGAGTGATGTAGCTTGTTGATGTCCCCTTTAACATGGTACTAGATGAGTGGTTGCCACATGTCACCCTGATTTGTGACTTTTACAGTCCTTATGTGCCATACCAACCTTGACACTTGTCACCATTTGATTGGGCCACGTGTCATATTCATATTTTTCTACATGTATTAATTTGTGTCTTTGGTACTTCGTGGCTTCGGGTGTTTTGGAACTTTTGTACCATATTTCAATTATTATCGAAGTATCGAATAGATATACCACTGTAGTTTTACAATTGTCTTGATCCTATGGCCTTCATTTATTCTGGAACTCCAAGGTTCGAGAGTTCTTAGTTTATCTAAGTTTTTTATCATCGGAGTAGTTCAGGGCCGGAGTTGACCACCTTATTCCTTAGTGTGCTCTGAATAGATCAACAGTTGATGAAATTTCCTATTCTTCCTCTGATCTGACGATTGACGAGAGTTTGTGACTTCGGGGCTTCATCCTTCGTGTAAACTTACTTGTTTTAGAATCCTTTTAGCTGGAGTGGTCAACACCGGAGTTCAATGGAGTTCGTGACTTTGAGGCTTCAACCTTTGAGTAAAATTACATGTTCTAGACTCCTTTTCAATGGATTGGTTAGCACCTGATTTGACCACCTTATTTTGTTTAGTCTGATCTAACGGTTCCAATATTTTCACTCCAGATCAACGGTTGTCGGGAGTTGGTGACTTTGGGGCTTCGGCCTTCGGGTAAACTTACCTATTCTAGACTCATTTTCACCAGAGTGGTCAGTGTCAGATTTGACCACCTAATCCAATGGCTCATGTTCCTCTCGAGGAGATCTTAGATCAATAGTTTGCATCAGTTGTTTTAATCCGAGACTCTGGGATATTGTGGCTTACACTATCCTTCCACTAAACTCGATCGGATTGTCGAGAATTCATCTAAATTCCCTCCTTGATATAACGGCTAGCGAGATCATCCAAATCTCCTACTTCATATCTAACGGTTTAGATTTAATCCTTCCCAACCTATGACTTCACCTTGATCTAACGATCTTGGATTGTCCTGAAATAAGAATGAATGGCTCATGTGTGTCATCTCTTCTAAGCTTTGATTAATGTTCTTCCTTCTGAGATTTGGTTTTATACTAGATTATTATGCACCATGTTGACATCAATGACAATATTGTGCCATTGTTTCCAACATTATTGTCATATAAAACATGAGGACTAGATGAGCCACTAACAACATTATGTTAAAATGTAAAGAGATGTGGAATCTACCTAGATATTATAAGAGTACTTTAGATAGTATTCGTAGAAGTATAGAGAGGACCAACATCATATAGTGAAGGAAAGGGGTTCATTAAAACACAATGGGAATCATCTAGAGGGGCACTTTCATGGTGATGAGAAGTAGCATGATCCATGGAAATATGTTTATATCCATCTAAAGTATATTCTAAAAAAGTAGTGGTAAAGACACTTATGAACTATGAGTAGGAACCTATTTAAAAATTCCCTCTCTATATTGAACCATCCTATGAGTGGTGGAGTCATAAATGTGATATCCCTCAAAAAAAAATGCAGCCAACCATGTGTAGTAGGATTATGAAGATGTTGATTTGTTTCTCCTTTCATTAGGAGCATGGTCCCATGCACTAGATATAAAAATTATAAAATGTGAAATATAAGGGTTTTTTCCATACCATTTTTTATAAGGAGTGGTATCCATGATAGCATGAGTCAATATTTTGTTGATGATATGGATTATGGAAACAATTGTCTCTCCCTAGAATGAAATCTCCATTATCTTGGAGTGAAGAAATATGCATCAAGACATCTCCATGGTATCCCTTTTGTTTCATTCTACAAATCCATTTCAATTTGGATTGTATGGAATAATTCACTACCAATAGATTCTCTAATATTAATAAAAAAAAAAAAAAAAAAATCATGATTGGAAAGTATTTATAATATATTCACCTCTACCATTGGTATTGATATGCTTTATCTCCTATTGATTTTTCATTCTACAAATCCATTTCAATTTGGATTGTATGGAATAATTCACTACCAATAGATTCTCTAATATTAATAAAAAAAAAAAAAAAAAAAACATGATTGGAAAGTATTTATAATATATTCACCTCTACCATTGGTATTGATATGCTTTATCTCCTATTGATTTGATTTTTCCCAAGAGAATTGAATTCTTGGAAATTTCCAAACACCCCATCCTTAGTTTACATGATGTATATGCAAAGAAAGTGGGAAAAATCATCAATGAAAGTGAGGAAGTGCTTATCTGCCCCATTATAATATGTATCTGTGTTTCCATATATATCACTATGATTTAGTGCAAGAAGATGAAAATATCACTTCACTTTGTCCATAGGAAATCATTCATAATGATTTTTCCCCATTACACACCCCTCACAAACACGATTGGGTAGTTCAATCTATGGAAGGTCATCAATAATCTATATTCAACTCATATGTTGCAAATATCCATAATTGGTGTGAATGAGACATCAATTTCATAACATGTTGGTTCCATTGGCATTGGATACCATAGAAACAAACCCAATTATATTAGTTAGAGTCCTATCCAACTTGTACATATGATTGGATTCATCACAATATTCCAAGGAAACCAAATTGAATCCATTACTCATGTCCTTTACAACCTATCAATGTGACCAAAATTCCACCCTTTTATTGGTGTGCGTAATGTAGTAAATAGAAAGACAATTTGATCCAATACCTAAAACATAAAGAACATCTCCAAAATTAGCCATATCAATGATGACAACACCATAACCTATCACCTGTATCGTTGAATTTTCAGCAATAACCACTTCTCCTCCATTGTTTTGTTGTTTTTAATTAGAGAGAAGGTATTCATGTTTATTCATGTGTCTGGTAGCTCCAAAATCAACAATCTACTCTTGCTAATAAGAACAAGGCCAAAGTGCAAAGTGTATTGGAAAATGTTCACTATGAAGGGATACAATATTTTGATCAAAAAGATGTTGGTTCTCTGGTATATATATTATAAGCTCTTCAATTTTATGAATACAAGTAAGGAAAGAATTGAAGGGATTGCCCCTCCTAATGAAAATGGTTTCATATGAATTTTTTCTTCTGGGAGGATTTCGAGTATTATGTATTTCTCTAGTTAAACTCATATTTAAGAGGGTTTAAGACACCCTTTATATGGTCTTGATGTTGGGGGATAATTCGTCCATATTCCTCAAACTATTTTTATGTTGAATGAGAATAGATAAAACCTCCACAAGGATCGAAGTTACAAGATCCTTGACAAATAAAGGAATGTTGTAGAATACAAGAGGAAAATATTTTAATTATCAAGAGATATTATTTAGAAAAGTATTTACAAGTTATGGATCTGATTTTTCCCTTTCCTCCTAGTTGAATAATGCCAAACTTCAATATTTTAAACCTTGCAATATACTCCTCAAACATGTTGAAGTCACCCATCTTCAGGATGGAGAGTTTAGTTTCAAGTTAGTCAACCTAATTAGTATGCATTGTTACAAAAAGAGTTTTAAAGGTATCCCACATGTTATTCACACCTTTTTTATATTTGGTATGATAAATAAGAGAAATCTCGACATAAAGAGGGATCAAAACGGGATATTTGTCCTTCTTCAAACATGTGAGGTAAGAATTATCATCACCTTCAATAGGAAACAGCATCTCCAAGAACATCCATAGACCTTTGCTTCAAAGCAGGGTAGACAGTTGGTCCACTCAAGAATGATAGTTGGCCCCATTCAGACAAGAAAACAACCACTTTGGATTCATAGGCTCAATGATGGTAGGATGAAGGATCCTTATGGAATGGATACTTTATAAATCCTTTTATATATCAAAATGGTACAAAACACTATGAATGAAGTATATGGTCTTAAATAAGGGTAAAAATTATGAAAGAATGCCCTAAAAGGAAGGTGCAACCCCATATTGGGTTTATATCTCTAGGACTTGTAGAGAAACCCTAGAAGAGATAAAGCACTAGTTTTTCACTATAACAAAGATGCCACTAGCCAATAGTTTTCACATCATCCAATAAAATTGAGAGAATAAGGTTCACACCCACTTTTATACCATGTTGATATGTATAAGGGTTAATATAATAAATAATGAAACCAAATCTCACCAAAATTCTTAAAATAGCCTCCTCGTCAGTACATTAGAGAGGGATCAATCTAGTGTTCTTAAGAAAGAGTGCAAAATACAAGCATAAGTGATGAAAAAATAAATATATAAGTGCACCTAAGAGAAATATGTCAATAATTAATAAGAGAGAATGCCAAAATTAAGTTCCCTTGGGCATATAACACTTTATATTCCAAATCAAGAAAATCACAAGATGAGATGATACAAATGAGAGCTTGAGTTGTGTATTTATACACAGCTCAAGTGAAGTGTCCCTTGAAGTGGGGTTTATGCACCCATAAAACAAAAAAACACACCCCAATAGGGTGATTGAGCCTACATATCAAGTTGAATAGGTTGGTCTTAACCATACTTAGTAATATAATAAAAGAAATAAATTATGTCATTATCCAAATTATAGGTACATAATGATATATATGAATAGATCATGGCCACAGGTACAAATCACACCAATAATTACAACATGTCCTTTAGGTGAGAGGAAATTACTTGTGCACTTGTATGTACTATATCAAGTCAAGGGATAAACCCATAAAAAAAATATTCAAATCTCTAGCCACCAAGGACATTAGGGAATCCATGTCTTCCCTCAAAATTACCATTTATGGACAACCAAACAACAATATATTGAACATGAACTTGTGGAGCACTAACATATGGTATTTCAGTGTCAGGGCATTCTACCAATCAAGAATGAGGATAATAATAAATCCAAGCTGTCAAAATATAAAATGCAATCATGTGACCTAGCCTCATCCTTGGATGAGCTATCCACGACCCTACATTAATGGTGGATAATAAATATTTAGGGCTTGATGGTTGCCTTGTGAATTTTACAAAGTTACCTAGGGAATTCATTGGCCCTTATATACTCTATGTATAAAAATAGGCCTTGTTTCAGCATTTTTTGGATATGAGAATTAACAAAGATCTTATCAAATTTATCCTAAGAGTATGGGTCCTAAAGGTCATAGATCCTAGCCAAATCCCTAGCTCTATAGCTTAAGAATATTCTTCCTAAGATTGTTTGACCTAAATATATTGACTTCATGTTTGTCTAATACATCTTGGATTATGTTATTGCAATTTGGGATGTTATAGAATGGGCTTGGAAATCTAGCCTCAATGCATTGTTTATCAAGATTGACTTTGAAAAATCATATGATAGAGTTATGGCCCTTCATTATTGAAATGCTCACAAATTGAAGGTTTGTTTCATTTTTCATCAACAATGTAGAAATCATGTTTTTCAATGCCTCAAAATATCATTATATCAATCATTGAAAGTCAAGTGAAATTATCCTTTTCCATTCCGTTGTCAAGGTTTCCCATTAAATCTAGTCCTATATGTCATGGAAGTCAAATCCCTTGGCTATTTACTCAACCTTGGAGTGACTCTATGACATACTTGAGTTATTCCCCTTATTGATAATAAGGTTGTTCAATTCATCAATGAGCATTTTGTAGACAACTCCTTGACTATTGATGAAGAAACCAAATCCTAGCACTATACTATGGATTGTCTAGACATTTTTTTCTCTACACTTGGGTCTAATATCTAGTGGGCCAAGATTTTATACTACAATGAGAGAGAGTGGTCACTTATTGATTGGATATAAACCCTAAATTGGTCTTGGATAGAAAAATTATATTTTCAATATCCTAGGAATTCATTTTTCCTTATAGGCCTCTCCTAGGGAGCTATGATATTATTTTGTTAAGAGGGTGGAAAGAAAAATTGACAAGTGGGTTACCAAACCACTAGCATTGGTCATAAAATTTCATAGTTGTATGAAAATAATAGTGGCCACCCATGTCTACTACTCTTCTTGTTGGGTTCCATCCAAAACCATCTTATGATTGGCTAGAAAAAAACATGCGTAATTTTCTTTAGGCCAAACCTAATAATAATCCTAGCTTCCATAGAGCCAGTTGGGTGTTTTGTTGTACCTCTTGGGATTTTGGATTTTTTGGGATCATAAAAAACCAAATGCAGGGGTAGGAATTGTGTGCTAAGTGGGTGATTACGAGTTTATAAGGAAAGGAGGCATGTAAATCCCTCCATGAGAATTGTATTAACAAGGGTGGCATATAGGAAAAAGGCATGGCAAGAAAAAATTTCAAACTATCTTGTAACCCCCTCAAAAGTAAATATTTTGAGCACCTTCATTATGAAAAATATATGGAAGGACTAGGTGGAACTCAAACCCTTCCTTGCATAGAAACCACCATCTCTCATGGCTCATCTTTAACTTAATGATCATTTCCCTTGGTGAACACCATTGATCCTATTTGAGGGAAATCTATTGGTTGAATATTTTTGGTTCTTGTCCTAGAATCTCTTTCAACAATGCACTCACTCTTCAAATAACATATTTGATATACCTATAGGGATTTGTCTTTTGTCCCCTAACATTTAAATATATTTACATTATTTAATTTTTATAGGATTATTGTGGACCAAATATAGGGGCTTATCCCAATCCACAACTTGCAACATAATATTGTCCCCTCCTCAGCCTACACCTAGAGGTGAGACTAGATAAGGGGTAATTCCATAGCCCTCACTCATTACAATCTAACCATGGGCTACAAATGGTTATGTTCCAAGCCCTACCTATAAGGACGGCTCAACAAGTTTTGGCACCTACATCCAAGACAAAAACTTGGTTATTTCCCTCATTGTTATATGGAAACTTGTTCTTAAAAATAAAAAGGCATTTTTCCTAGAGATTGATGGTAGGTGGGATCCATGTTGATAAATGGTTATCTACTTGGGGGTCCATAAATTCAAATGTCCTTAATGTGGGAAAGTTGAAACTCTTAATAAAATATTTTGGTTATGCCTACATGTTAGGAAGGTTTAGGTTGACCATGTGTGCCAGCAATATTTGTGTTCCTTCCTCTCCTAATGGTTTCCTTGTTATGTGAATTCCTTCCATGGGCCATAGAATTTTATGTATCTTGAATTATTTTTAGATTTGGAGTGTTATATTGGATATAAAATAGCACAATAATGTTTTGTTTAATAATGTTGTATTTTCTCATTAATTTTCATAGTGTAATGAAACATTGATTCGTGTTAATATAAATATGTAAATTTAGGTACAAGGTTGGAAGGTGTAGCTATAAATGGAGCACCCTCATTATATTCTATATTAATATTGGCATGGGACCCTCTGCACCATGAGTAGAGTACCATTGAACCCAAAAGGTGTGTAACCCCCTTAGAGTGCTTGTCCATCTAGGACTACATCCATTCTAAACGGCCTCATCCCCCTCAAGGTCTGTTGGGTGGGTTGAATTGGCATGTAGTATTCCCTTCCATTGCTCAAGTTAACAATTTTAGGAGAGTCAAGAGAGAGAGAATAATGGAACACCTGGACCTCCATGTTTGTACAGGAAATTATCTACATTATCATTTGTGATATGAAAGGGGCCCAAGCCTTTGAAGCCCCCTATCGATGGGTGGGGGCCCATTGTTCCTATTGATTTTTATCCTCCAATTATAGGTCGGGTTAAATTCCCATATGATCATGACCAACCCCCTCCAATGATTGGCATGATTGTTGACTAATGATCTCTAGTTTGAGCTCATTCCTTTGTTGACTAGTGCTCTCTAGTTCAGTTGACGTGGTTTTTATTGTCACCTACTAACCACCAATATATATTTAAAGTTAAGCTACAACGACACTCCCTAAAGAAAGAATGAAAATATCACCTCCTACAATATTATTTAGTTGATCCTCTCTGAAATCAATGAAACAATATTTATACCAAGCTACTCATTCACCAATGTTTTTTCAAAGTAAAATAAAGTACCAATTGTAAAGGAGGATTAATAAAAGACCACATTTGTGACAGAGTTTGGATCATTTTCTTATAGAGTGATGCCCTTTGGATTGAAGGATATGCCTAATATCTTCTCAAGGAAAGTAGTCAAGGCATTTCAGGATTATATTTATAAAATCATGGATGTCTACTTCAATGACTGGACTATTTACAACTTACTTCAAAACCATATACATTGGCTCAAAATTATGCTTCAAAGATGTTGACAAATCAAGTTATCTTTGAATATAAAGAAATGGAAATTTTCCACTCTAATCAAAATATTACTAGGTCACGTACATAGAAAAGATGGAATTAAGGTCAACATGGTGAAGATCAAGGTTATACTCAACTTAAAACCCCCAATGAATCTAAAACAGATACAAATATTTTTGGGTCACATTGGATATTAGAGAAATTTTATCAAGCACTAATGAATACATTACATTCCCTATGGATGAGATTTTTAAGAAAAATGTTGAATTTATTTGGAGTACATATTGCAATGAGTTATTCGAAACACTAAAGAGGAAGTTAGTTGAAGCACCAATACCTAGATTCTTCAACTAAACTAAGAATTTACACATGTGCATGTCGATGTATATAATGTAGTAGGTGGGCATATTTTGGTGAAATATAGTGAACAATAAGTCAACCATCCAAATGCATATGTTAGTCCAAATCTCAACAAAACATAAAGGAATTATTTGACCATAGAAAGAGAAGGGCCTAGAATTATATTTTCCCTGTAGAAATTTAGACATTATTTACTAGCTAACCCATTTGTTGTTTACTAGAGATGATGTTGACAGCAAACTAAAGTATTAAAATTATACTCAACCCAAGCTATAGAGGGTCAACTACACCAAATTAATAAACTATCACAAGAAATAATGATAGATCTCCACCATCATGAAGTCCAAAAACAACAAAAAAATATTGGCATAATAGAAATTCAAGGAAGAAAGATATTGAAATTGGAGACCTTGTACTTCTATATGGCAGTAGAATTAAAGGCAAGACAAGGAAATTGAAAAAAAATTGGATTGTCCCTTATGTAATTGAATATATAATGGAAAATGGAGTTATGCAATTCATAACACTCCAAGGAAAACTATTTCACAAGGTAGTCGATAGTGCCAAGTTGAAAAGGTACCATCCTTAAACTTTGAAACAAAGAAAAAGTTCAAAGGTGAAAACCTTTGGGGTCGCCACTGAGCAGGAGTCTCTCTAAAAACTAGAATTATGGTAGGAAAAGTATTAGAAAAAAAATAGATATAAATAAATAAAGAAGTCTAGTGGAGAAAATTGCGGTACCACTATGCAGTTGTTTTCTTGAAAACCAGGTTATCTAGCAGGTAATGTTGAAATAAATAATTTGAATAAATTGGTTGATTAGGGTAAGTTGAGTGAATAACAATCGACATGTGGTTATTTAAACTTCAAACCTTATCCAGCACAACCAATAGGAAAAATAGCATTCAAATATCATGATAGTTGGTTAAGATCTAATGGAAAAAGATGAAAGTGGTAGAAAAAGGGAATGTTGATAGACACATGATTGACCCTATAAAGATAGAGAAGAAATTAGAAAATAAAATAAAATTGTGATGGAGGGAGAGAATTATCAACACGGACAAGGACAGATATAAATCAAATGTTGAAATAATGAAAAAATATGGAAGAGAAGTGATAGTTGACCTGAAATGAAATAATGTCTTGATAAGTAAAAGAAGGAAAAAGTCGAATGAGAATAAACAAACCATAAGGAGAAAGTGGAATGATAATTGACTAGATACAACAAGACCAAAGTTGATTTCATGGATTGTGGTTATTACACAACATTAATGAACTGCTTCGTCAAATACACACTCACATGAGAAACAAGTGCACAAAAACCACAAACTTAGTTATAAATAGAAACGAAGGGACTTATTATTTCCCAAAGCCTTAGCATTCTTTCCCACATCCCAAAAGGGAAGGATGCCCCCCCGGTAAGGCAGGTAATAGAGAAATCAGTGGACCATTCGAGTTCATGGGATTTTTTTATGGATCCTCACAAAATGAGGGTATTCTATGTGGTGGTGGAGCAGTTTTACACCTTTCAGAATATCATCTCTTCAAACAGAAATGGGAATTGGGCCCTAGAACACACAATTTCATTGAGCTAATGGCCCTAAAATTGTTACTAAATTTTGTTGGGGAGAAAGGGATATCCAATATTCAAATATTTGGTGACTCAATGGTGATTATAAAGTGAATAAGGAAATCTAAAAATTGTCACAACATCAAACTTTTTCCGCTTCTTGAAGAATTTTTTTTAATTTTGGACACTTATACAAATTTTTCTATTTGCCACATGTTATCGCACAATTTGTACTTTCCCAAATCCCAAGGCAAGTGGGAAATGATTGGTGTAACATGAGGGGTAATATTATCACTTTCACCTCAATAGGATACCCCTTTCTATTTAGGAGAAGGATAAATCCACTCCAAGAGAGACGCCCAAGACCTAGTGGTTTGATGAAGGGAAAAGGATAAGGTAAACCACCCC
>CBVK0101163567.1:0-11653 GCA_900067695.1 Picea abies
GGAAGAACAAATGAAAATTATAAGACAAAGGATTAAAGAAGCGCAAGATCAACATAAGAGTTATGTTGATGTGTGATGCAGACCCCCCTTCTTTCCTAAGGACTGTGTGACCTCCCGGTCAAGGATCAATCAAGAAACTGAGTCTGATTGGCTCTTTGGCCCTCAAGGACCTCAAATCCACTTAACATACCCTCTTTCTCTTAAAGTGTAGGTTATATGGAACCTGCAAATTTCTTCTTAACGCCTTTAAGCTTCAGCGTATTTAGATGCTAGGTCTCCTGGTTAAGCCCCTCCCTTTATTTGACTAAGGCTGTGACCAGTAGGCTAATCGGAAGGCACATCATGAATTTGCATATCGCACCTTTGCATGTGAGTCACTCTGACTCTCCCAACTCCCAAAATCCCGACAGGAGCCTAGCGCATGCTATCCCCTTTTTTCTCCTTCACCGACGTGACCCTTCGCTATGACCATGGGCCAATATTTTGAGCACGTCGCGATTTCACGTTTCACGAGTTCGCACTTCGGGAATCATCTCCCTGGAAAAATCAACGGTCCATATCTCTCCTCGATTCAATGGCTTAGATCAAATCATGATTTCACATTTCGCAAGTTCTTAGAACTCTTACTTCTGATTTCTCGAGTCATGAACTCTCGACAAGACCAGATCTACGGTTCAGCTCCCTCCTTCGATCAACAACTACGATCAAATCATGATTTTGTGTTTCGTGAATTCTCGTAGCTCTTCCTTTGACTTATTTAAGTAACAAGTCAGGGAAATGATGATCTCTCGCCACTTGTCCTCTTTGATGATGGAAGGCCTCGATGATTTCAGAATGATCAACAACTGTGATCTTTTCACGAGTTCACACTTCACGAATCCTCACGACTCTGCTCTTTGACCTTTCCACTCTACGAGTCAGCGAAATGTTGATCTCTTGTCACGTGTCCTCCTTGACAATGGACAACTCCGGTGATTTTGGAGTTTCGTAAATCCAATTCTCCTGTACACTTTCAAAGCTTTAAGGTTAGTGCACTTTACCTTGATCGGACGACTACGATCCTTTTGTGCGCAGATCGGATGGCTAAGATCCTTTCTCTGGCTATCAGATCGAACTACTGAGATCTTTACTTTGTGATTAGATATGATGAATGAGATATTTTCCTTTACACTCACTCCTCGTTGTCTGGACGTTGATTGGATGATCCAAATCTTTTCCCTTGAGCTTACACTTTCTTCTAACTTAGAAGATTCTTTTCAAAATATTTAAAGGCTTTGACCTTTATCCTTCCTATGAGTCTGCTTCTTGGATCTCGTTCTCACTTCTTGGAAAGTGCTACCCCTCCTGATCTTGATCTCCTCAAAGATTTCGATCTCCCAAGCATTTCTTGCTTTTTTGGGAAATTTGTCAACCTCAGATCCAAAGATTCTTGAAAAGAATTATTTCTCGCCCTCCTGGAGTTCCTCTGCTCTTGTTCTTTGACTTCTTTACAGAGTCACTTCGACTCTTTGTCGAATTCTAGACTTGTGCACTCTTTGCAACAGATCTTTACACATATTTGAGTTCTGTAATGACTGTGAACTCCTTGCAAAGGAAATCTTACGCTATTTCTCTCTAGCTTTACAAGATGAAACAAACCCTGCCAATGCACTCCTTGCGGACTGTGTGCACACCTTGCACCAACTCACGAAGAAAAGAGATTTTAAAATTTATACAATCATTTCAAAGCTACATGCACTTGTAGCAAGATTCATTCATTCTTGAAAAGATTTATGACAACAACAAGGAAATTGTAAACAATATTCACACCATATATTGGATCAATTTTTCTCTGTTATCTTCATTCAAAATGAAGAAAATGGTTATAGCTAAAATCAAAGCAACAACTACTGTTCACAAGTTCCTACTTGCTCATAATTCTCGTAACCCCTCTTTTGGGTGTACAAAATCTCTCTTTATACAAAATAAACAAACTAACTATTATCTAATTGCAGTTACATTGAGACTAGGGTTAAGCTCCCAAGTCACGTGTGTGATCTTTCCTCTTTTGTTTCTTATCCCTTCAAAAGGTTTGTAGTATTGGCTAGCGTTTGAGACTCCAGATTGGCTCTCAGATGCTGAATTGTCCTGCCATGTGTACTTGTTGACGATGCTTCTGCATCAATGTGCATCACGTTGACTGCAATTATGAAGTTGGTGACTAAGTTTTCTTCTGGTTGAAACTGCATAAGAGTTCGATCAAGTTTGGAAAGGCTGCTAAACTCTCTCCTAGGTTTTTGGTACCTTTAGAAGTTGTGGAAAAGAAAGGACCCATGGCCTATTGACTAGCCTTGCCTGATTATTTGAGGCGTATGCATGATGTTTTTCATGTATTTGTTTAGATACATTATGTTAGTGATCCTACACATGTGATTGAAATGATTTCCTTACAGGTGTCGGATGAGGGTGCCCTCACGGTGGAGCCAATCTGCATTCTGGACCATCACATTTGATAGCTATGACGTCGAACAGTCGATCAGGTCAAGTTCCAGTGGGACAATTATAGTCCACACTTGACTACCTGGGAGGACGCATATGATATGCGCCAACAATTTCCGTGTTTGTTTGATAGACTAGACATATAGATTTTGTTAGTTACTTTTATTACTACATTTTATATATAGTGTACAACTTTGGGACGAAGTTTAAAACATGAGGGGGTGTATGTAACATACTGCTCTTGTGAGCACATGTTATCAACTTATTCTTTGAGGACACTTGCGTGCAAGTGATACAGCTATAGTACATGGTTATATATTTCTTTTATGGATTTTTATGATGTTGTTGATGGTTGTGATTTAATGTTAATTGATATATATGTATTGACAGATACTATTGACAAGTTTCCCCTGAGTGTGAAGGAAATTTGACAGATTGTGGATGCCGCTGGCATCAATGGACCTCCTTGGAATCTAGATTGAGTCACATAGTGGATTGTATTGGTTTGAGTATTTCATTTATGCATATGTGACATATGATTGATTATAATATCATTTTTTATATGGATCATTGAGAATGTTTTGTTGATGGATGTAGGATGAAAAATGCTTGTTAATTTGACTCACATAAGGAGTAAGGAGGCCATGCACATAGACCATATATTGAGGGAGAGGTGTGGCAGATTCCTTGTCACAACATACTAGCACTCTCGTCATGGCTTAAATTGTAGGTGATTACCTAGTTCGAGAGGTCCACGATGTTGTGAGGGAAGACTGATAAAGTCGCTCATGAAGATTTCTAAGGGGCGCGCAATAAGGCAGGGTCCTTATTCCTTAGAATCTCTTAATCTCTCACAAGGTTGCCCGAATGGAGTGTTGACTCCAGGGGTTGGACAACTACCAAAACCAGTCAAAGGCGAGTGGCACCCTTGGAGCACAAAGTGCATCTTGAAGGGCACATCGCAGAAATAAAACTTGAGTCAATGAATCTAGGTGGCCTAGAAAACCTTGAGTGAATAATTAAACCTTGTAAAATCTTTAATCATTGCTGGATTAATTAATTAATTAAGGATTGAAATTATTGATTGTAAATCCCAAGTGAAAGTCTAATCCTATTCATAAATTAAGCCTAAGTCTAAGTTGGTAAGAAGACTAAAACTAAATTATAAATTAAATAATGAGGGGATGAAGTAAATCAATTTAATAATTAAGAAAAGGTGAAATATGTTTAAAGATTTGATATAAGTCACATGTGTGCAAGAAAATATAAAAGGGGGTTTTTAAAATAAGAAAGAAATAAACATGAAAGAATTTGTATGCATAGAAAGGAATCTAGAGTCTAGCTACCACTATTTAACTAGGAGAAGAATCATATTTTAACTCAACTTAGATTTAGTAAGGCGTCAATCACTAAATGAGAATATGTGAAATAAAGATATAACTAGGAGTGATTTAAGGAGCGCTTTTAGGAAAGGTGAGAGAAATTGACTTTAATTAAAATAAAATGTGGAATTACTTGTGCAACTTGTGGAGAGGGTGGCAAGTTTACGGGGGGAATAATTATAAATTATTTAATTAAAAAATGAATTAATTGTGCAAGTGGGAATGTGTCATAAAGCAAGTGGTCTAAAGGGAAAAGGGATCGCACTGGTTATGGGTAAATTTATGCTGTAGAATTTTTTACTGGTTTTGCTTGTGAGAGTTGGGATACCCATCTTGAGAGAGAGTGGTGGCTCTAACTTGCGAGACAATATTGGAGCTAGAGGATTTCTGTTTTTGTGTGCGTGGCCCCTTTGCGGCTTAGGGGCCTAAGGGGGAAGAAGAGTGCCCTTAGCGTTGGTTGGGAGGTACCAGTGAAGTCTCAACGATTAGCAAGTGGGAGGTCAGAAGGAACGTCGTTGCTGAAGAACATATCATTAGAAATTTGAAATGTAATAAGATTTGGGGATATATATATAATTCTATTTTTATTTTCATCTCTTCTGTGTTAAAAAATCTGATATCATTTTTTTGCAATTGTCATGATGGTTGTATTATAGAATAATTTTTTTGAGACTGGAATTTCTTTAAATTTTCAAAAACGATTCTAGATTATCTTATTTCTCCATTTCCATTCACTGATTCGTAGGCTTTATTCTTAGATTTCTATTTAATGATTTTAACCAAAACACAATGAAAGTAAGCCAGGGAATCCGCTACAGATTCAATTGCAGATTGAATGTTTGAGATTCTAATTAACCCGTTGTAATTCTAAGTTTCAAAGATAATTCCGCTGGAAACTGTAGAAGTAATCTTGATTAAATTCTTGGTTCGCTGCTGGTCCATTCTGGTCCAGGATTTAAAACTTTTTGGGTGCTTCCAATCTCTATACAGTTCCTATTTTAAAAAAAATATGTATGTATGCTTCCTTTACCAAAAATAGTTCAGGAAAATGACTTATTTTATCGAAAATTTTGAGAATGAAATCATGGATATACAACAACTCCTTATTACTTCTGAATCGTTTGAACATATTGTTAAATTAATTCATGCTGGTTACACTGTGGTTCCTCTGATGGTGTAAATACTCCCAATATTGCACCTAAGACAATCTCTAAACCTAACATATTTTTTCTATGGTAGAAGTAGGAACTTGAAATGTGTTGAGATTGGTGATGGTTGGTGCAGGGGGCTTTGGAAGTTTTAAATTCATATTTTTTTCTTAGAGTAAAATATCGAAGGGTAATTCCACTCAAATACCATAATTCCTATTGATAACTGGTTCAGACATTCCATAGAACCCTTACAATAGATTGTTTCCTAGTTACTTACGACCCTTGTCTTGAATTATTCTTGAGAACCTAACTCCGTTGACCCTTTCGTCAAATTATATTCGTGACTACATCCCTTGGGAATTGAATGGGTGTAATATTGGATCCAATGCTTGGAATTTTACTTCTGTCAAGGTCCCGTAACTCTGATTTTTAACTAAACCCAACTCCTCCATCCAATGGGCATTAGGGTCTGACGGAGTTTAATGCAATTATGGAATGGTTAAATGGTGGATCATGTTTTAAGTATTATGCGCACCAAAAACCCATAGTCATTTGTGTGATAGTGCCCATGTAGAAGATTGATTCAGAGATAACGTTGTGTGCTTCCATCCACAATGGGTTCTTCCCTCCCTCACGTGTGGGATTTCGTTGATGCCTAGTGTGAGGACCCTACCTGGTGATGACTGTACCATCTTTGATTAACCCTCAATCTCTAATTGGAGTAAGAGCACACCTGAGTTATCCCTTTGGGTTGCTAAAAATTGATTTCAGAGTGCTTGACGGGATGGCATTAGCCTTGTTCCTTGTTATCCTTTTAATTTTTTCATCCAAGTTTGATATCTTGAGTTATGAAAGAAACCGTGCAAACCTAGGAAGGTGACTCTCGTGGTCACGTAACATGGTTTTACACCATCCTTCTTGATTTTTGTGCAAACCATTTTACTGTCACCTTATCTGTATGACCTTTCCTTTGCTCTCATTTTCCCCCCAGTCCACCCTAAATTTTTCACAGTCGACTGTGAGAAAGACATGAGGCAGTCCAATTAGTTAATATTGTTGATAGTAGTTGAAGTTCAGAAATCCATTGGAACCCTGTGCACACCCAGACCATCTCTGGTGTAACAAGTGTAATCGATGCTGAGTTAAAACCTGAACATGGAAAGGACACAATGGTTCTCCCGCCACTAACTTATTAAGTTATATACTGGTTCATTAACACTCGAAGCTGATGGATTGTTCTTAGACTTCCTTCGAAGGTCACGAATCCCTTGAACCTTGAAATATTACCTTGTCTTGGAAAAAAAATTTGTTCCTCAACCTCATTTTACCCCTGAACCCACTGAAGTCATTTTGGAGTATAATTTATATTTATCACTAAATTAAAAGGATAGAGGTACAATCCTAAGGATAATGTCATTGATGATCATAGGGAAGAAAAAATGGATTTTTATTCAAATTCAAATATATGGGAGGATTCCCTTAAGAAAACTTAAATGATAATTATTTATTGCAAACACAAGATTTTAAAAAATTGATGGAATCAGTTAAGCTTAGCATCGCATTATCTGATGTGAATGCTCCATTTATCATATTTCTTTTTAATTTATGCATAAGGTCATATATGGGCACAATAGCTGATTGTTGAGGTATACAATTGTTTTATGGCCCTTAGTGAGAATTGTCGTCACATTAACTTAGTAGAACTAAAGGGAACCTTTAAAAGGAATGACTAAGGTTTAAGTTATAATAATTCTGGCCTAATTTAAAATGAGGGAGAAGGATACAAAATTTCTAGATCTCCATGTTAATGGATTTAGTTGCCTTCTAAGGTATCTTGTATTGGTATAGGTGTATGGGTTAAAGTGAGCAAGACAGATATTAATAACCAATAATATTTCAATACTAATTGTGATTTATTTATTTCTTGCAAGACTGGTATAATGAACAAGTTGTGAATTACTGTGTTTAAGGACTTATGTATTAACGAGGGATGTTGCTTGATTGTATATTTAATTATGTGGTTCTTATCTAACCTGATGTGTTTTCCTCATATCCTTTGCACTCGATTATTCTTGATTGATTAAGTAATTAGATTATCTTATTCCTTTAAAATAATGTTGAAGTATGATTGATTGAGTGATTAGATTCTCTTGCACCATTAAAATAAGGTTAATATATGATTGACTGGGTAATTAGATTTCTATTGCGCCATGAAATAATGTTGATGTATGATTGATTTAGTAATGATTTTACTCTTGTGCCATGAAATAATGTTGATGTATGACTGATAATATAGTATGGAGTTATGAGTTGTGATTGATTAAGGGACTTAGATACTTCCTTGTTCCTAAGAACAGTCGCCAATCCTGAGACCTTAAATGGTCAAAATAAATAAGATGAATCCTATACTTGAGCGTTGCTTATGTGTCTTGGAGGTCCTAACCATGCAGGATAGGTTGGGCAGGTAACTCTTTTAATGTTCAGTGACGTGGTTGATCATTTACTTGTATTTTGCTTTAGTTGATCGTTATGTGTTGAGTCGCATCACTAATTGTGATTATGTGTTGTTCATGTGTCACTACTGATTATGTTAATGCGATGATTTGTGTCGTTAATAATTATGATAACGTGAGTTTGTGATGCGATTAATTATGTTGTGATTTTTTAAAATTAGTAATGCAAAAAAAATTATTTTACCTATTGTACATCACTAAGCCTGGTTATAATGGAGGGTCGTTACAAGGATCCCACAATATACATCCCTTAAATCCATCACCATAACCAACAAATATGTACTTCCTTAACTGAATCTGACCAACCAAGCCAAGTGAGCCTTCACCTTTTCACCTCTAGGAAAATTTCAATGGAGTGTCCTAATCCCTTTAAAGGCTTCATTACATGTAATACAGGGGCTCTAAAAAACACGAGCTACCAAGAAACATGTTTCTGAAACTACGATGCATGACTTAATTCCCCCCATGACCAAACACAACCAAAATTCTCTTAAAGACATGGTATCCAGGAATACCACATGCTCCCCCCTATCACCTAGGCTGTTTAGACTTTATTAGTGACATTTCAAAACTAGGGCACACATGTTTAACTAGGTCTTACAGTCATATACCCATTTACATATAATAACAATAAATAATTGTCAATTCCACCTTGAACTTTTCATTCAATACTTTCACTATTGCTTCGAATCTAAGTAAACCCGTCAACACTCTAATTCCATGTTTGACTTGACACAATTATGGGAAGATCTAACTCTACCTCCTTTGACAAATCATTATAACAGTCCACGACCATTTGTTGAGTCATTCCATTAAACACTTCGTGTGCATCCCCCAAACTGTAAAGTTGCATACATAAGCAATATACCCAAGAGGAAACCTTGCTCTAACCACTTCCATGGATTCCAACTCCACCACCCTGCCAAGCTTTCTCCTCAGCGTCCAACAACATTTTGAACTCATAGGGTTTTTCCTTCTCACAGAGAGAGTGCCAAACCCTCAATTCATTTTTAGTTGACTCACCTTCTCTGCATGAGAATGAAAATATTTCCTCAGCTCTCACAAACCTTCATCCGACCTCAGCTATGATACCACTTGTTGGAATTTCGGTCTAGAAACAAAATTAATAAACAAAGACAAAAATAGAGAAATACAAAACATCATTCACAACATAAGAATAAAATGGGGGAAATAGTAATATTTATTACTCATCCAACAATAGAGAAATGGATGCAAGTCTCAAGAAGCTCCTCACGGGATTCTACATTTAACCAAGAGATATCTCAAGCATTTCTAGACATATGGAAAGCCAAATGCTTGAGAAACCTCCAAACGAATGTAATGACAAATGTATGTATTTTCACAACCCAACATTTAATTGATTTCAAACCCAGAACCACCAAATTCTCTTCCTTCTAAAGATCCAAATCTAGAGTTCTTTGAGGAGAAGAAAGAAAAAGATACATGAACTAGAGAATGGGGCTATTTAAAGATTCCCATGGAAATATTCAAAGACTTTCCTTTATTCCTTGTTCATAGATTCAAAATTTGATAGTGGGGTTGTATTATTACTGTTAGATTCAAAATGTGGCTATAAAGTTTATATGGTTTTAAAAAAAAGAAAAATATTGTTAGTAATAAGTTTTGACGAATATAAAATGAAAATAACACACACACACACATATAATATGATGATGATGATGATGATGATGAACGTCCAACGAGACCATTTGGTCTATCGAACCTTAAGAAGGTAAGAGATTACTTCAATTTATTTAAAAAAAATAATTCTATGCTCAAAACTCCTTGAGAGAAGCATATCAAGATCACCATAGTTTTGATGAAATAGGAGGTTAGGTAAGAGATTACTTCAATTGATTTAAAATTGTTTTCCTATGCTCAAAAAGCGTTGAGAGAAGCATTCCAAGATCAACATAGTTTTGATGACTTAGGAGGTTAGGAAGGTAGGTAATGTGGAAAATGTTTTTAAATTGGAATCTAATATGGGTATAGGCAAGGAAATCCAAGAGGAAGTGTTTTTCATATTCTACCCGCTTAGTATCACAAATGTGACAAATTCTCTCATCCCATGGTATTTTAGCAATGCTGATTTTCTTCTTTGCACTTTTCAAAATTGAGAGGTAATTTTGTTTTTCTAAATTAGGGTTGACCACCTCCTTGTAGTATCTTAATTTCCTTTTATCCACTAATTATTTAACACACCACATATAAGAATTGACATCTTTATGTCATCCCCTCTTGAGTCAATGATAGTTTTTGCTAAAGTTTGAAGCAATTTTAAGAAGCCTCTTGTCATCCATGTTCTTTATCTTGTTCTTGTACATTAGGTATTTAATCATAACAATACTCTCAATGAGAGAAAAAATTACTTTTCTCTCTCTATAAACCCTGTATTACACAAATATATCTTAACTCAATTTATTAAATATTCAAAGTGCCACAAAAATATTTAAAATTAATAATTTAACTTAAAATATATTTAAAAAAGATTTTAAACCCTCAACAATTTTAATAAGAAGAGATTTATAAAAAGTATTTCTAATTTTTTTATCTTTTACAAAAACTTTCAACAAGTTAATATTAATTAAATTAACTTGAGAAAATTAATATTAATTATATGTATGGTACAATTTATAAGCTGAACCATTTTCCAGCCAACCCTAGTAAATTTAGATAATTCCTCGGCTTGGCGACTCAACACTTTATTTATCATTCTATTAGATCATAGTTTTTGTTCCAACTATAGTTTTGATTTTTGACTTATTTTTTCACTTTGTAAACCATTTAAACAATCGTCACTTTACCTAATTACTTGGTCCGACGGGATATAAATCACATCAAAATTTTGAACTCCCACAATCCTTATCGGACTAATCCCTCGACCTCCTTTGTCCCGTAATCCTCCAATTTGAGTAAATTAGTACAAGAAAGAAAGAAAGAAAGAAAGTATTTTTAACGTCCACGAGGCTAAAAATAGCCTATGGGACAGATTGTTTTTCCATCTAGATTTTGTATTCAACCCTTTTCCTATGAAGTTTTACAATAATCGCTCCTAGCTTCTCAACAAACTCTTTGCTGAATAGATTATCCCAAGAATTAGTTGCCAGAATACCTGCATAATTTTCCTTGCTGTCTTTGAGGGCCTCACATTCTAAAATGAAATGTTTTTCTGTTTCCACTTTTCCAGACGAGCACAAAATACATACTCTTTCTTCCCACCTTTCTTTTGGCCTTTTCCAGTGCCCTGTTTCACAACGGAGTTGATGAGAATTAGTCCTTAATTGAGCAATAAGAATTTTAGATCTCTAAGAAATATTGGCCCCTATGTACGCCTTTTGCTGATGGTTATGAGTGGGGTTAAACTCTTCATTGTAGTACTTCTTCTTTCTCCCTAGCTCTTTCTCCCAAGTACGTTTGTGGAACTTATCCATAACAAATTTTTTTATCTCTTTACTCTTTGTAGGACACATGCTCAAGAAAATGCCCCATTTACTAAACCATTTGTTATTTTTCCGCATCCAAGTCTTCTTTCTTTTGCACAATCTGTCACTAAACACAACCTTAGGCCATCTTCCCTCTTCCATTTGCTCAATTTTTTTCAAATACCTTATGAATCGCACCATACCAATTGCTTTAATAGGGGCAGCCCCTATTTCACTTAACAGGATAGCATAAGGAACTGCACTTTTAATTTTGAATTTGTTTGTAATCAACTGCTTCTGAATTTTTTCAATTTGTTTCCACTGCATATCGGTTGTGCTACTGTCCCATAGTTCACAACCGTAGAGGATCAACGAAATCACTAGAAGCCCAAAAAGAGTTAGAGTGGTTTTCCAGTCCCACAACTCTGCCTCTCTACACCTGTTTTGAAAAGAATAAAATGCTTTCCAACCCCCTAAAGTTCTTTTCTTTCTACAACCATCCCAACTTAAATTTTTGTTGAAGTCAATTCTGAGGTATTTGTAGTCTGCAACTTCTTCCAGAATGTTTCCTTCAAAGTAGAACTTATGCTGGTTATGCTTTCTTTTGTTAGAGAAAACCACTACTTTCGTTTTACTAATATTGACTTGCATCCCCACCCTTCTACAAAACTGCTCAAGGGAACATA
>CBVK0101163575.1:0-14034 GCA_900067695.1 Picea abies
CATCTTTAAATCGTCAAATATTTATAGGCCAATTTTAGGTCACTATCATCGCACTTGCGACGACAGTGACCTAAATATATATATATATATATATATATATATTTTCCACCTATTTATTGTAGGTCAATTTCAATGGTAAATTTTAACTAAATTATTATGGTCAACTTTCATCGGATATGCGACGGACAATCAACTTGCGTCGAATATTCGACGAAAATTGACCATAATAATTCAGTCAAACTGTAGGCATCGAGATTGCGACGAATACGTGGTAGATTTAGAAAAAATTAACTTTTTCTCTTGTATGTTGCGACGAAAGAGTACTTTCGTCGAAAGTGGTTGTCACAATTTTTTCAATATGTAGTAGTGATAATAGCAAGGCACTGGAACATTGTCCTTTGTACAATGAGGAATGAAGGTGGGGGACGCGATCTCTAGTTTATTTTAATGTTTGTTTTCTCCTTTTTCATTGTATGCTTCACTCAATTGCAGGACTGAGCTTTCGAACTTTGAAGCAACTTCAATAGTCTTTAGAATTTTTCCATGTATTTTTAGTCACTGCCATTGTATAGGCCATTTCTCGTTCTGGAATTTCATAGATAACTCAAATATCAAAGAATGTCATAGATAACTCAAATATCAAAGCACAGGTAGAAGGTGGAAAATAATGGTCATGGATAAAGCAACGTTAGTATTAATTAAGGGTGGTGTCATGCCCCCAAGAGTCATGCCCAAGTCCAACGTTGACATCTCGTGGACATGCAACACCATGATGGTTGTCACTTGGCATCTTGGATCAACCAAGGATACTTCACCCCAACTACGCCTCTTCACCGAGAGCATACCCATACTCTGTTCTAGGCTACATATGAGTGACATGCTTACTCTATGAAACTCAATTGTATACTTAGAAATTTGTTAACATTGTTTAACACTTAGTCATCCTAACATACAACATAAAACATGCAAAACAAAAGAGACACAAATATAGCACGAGTGGAACCAATGATGCCTAATACCCAACTTTGTTTATTATATTCTGAAACATATATAATGCATTACAAAGAGGGTCCTATTGTCTGAGTTTACATAGATGGTCAAAATCTCACAACTTTGCCCCATACAACAAAATTGTTTAGAGTTGCAGATCTATCACACCAAGACTTCCCCCTATGCTCCTCTTCCCTCAGTTTGGGGTGCGCCTCACTTGTGCGTCCAACCTCAAACCTTCATGTCTATTTCCTTCACACTTCCTTGTGACTTTGGTTTTGCGCCCTTGTGCTCTTATAGGGACTCCAAGGGTCACTTGTGCGAAACATCATATCATTTAGGTGTGTTGCACCCCTTTCTGAATTGTCACACTCAACTAAATCGTCATGCCCCTTTGTGGACCTAGTGCACCCAAACAAGTTCGTTCATCCATCAACGATCACATCTCTTGGATAGACACACACCATCCTTGGGCACACACCCCTTGCCTTGTGCTCTTTCTTATGTCGATCATTGTGACTCTTTGTGGGTGTGTCTATGGGGTCCTCTAACCTCTCCGGTGCACCCATGTTTCCAAGGGAAGATGGGTCCACTCCTTGGGTGTTCTCCCAAGTTGCCCCATCCTTTCCCAAAAGCAACCCAAGTCTTTTCCATCCATCACAATGGAACAAGGGTGTGTGTTCCTCTTTGGGCTCGAATGTCACCATCGTGCCCCAAGGTGCTCCTGCCCACGCCCTTAAGACAAGTTACTTCCCAACCAATCACTTCCTCCTTGTGCTCTTCATCTGTTTCATATTTTAATATTACCAAGGATAACATGTGCTCAGTGGGTGTCATAAAAGGCCTTACATCCTCCCCCACTAAACTTGTTGTCATCCCGACAACTTCCACACCACTTTCTATCCTTAGCAACCTCTGTCAAACTCTTGAATCATGTCCTCATATTTCCACAAGGACTCATATCTCTCCCAACTATCCTCTTTGTCAGGTTTGTCCTTCCAATGGATGAAGTACTCATGCACTCGACCTATGCTCTGTCCCAAGATGTGATGTGAAAGAATATTCTCTACCTCCAACTCTCTTATTTTCAATGATGACTGGTGCTCTGGATGGCTCAACTCGACTAGGGTCATCTAGGTCTCTTTGGCATGACTTCAATTGGCTAGCATGGAAGAAAGGATGAATATGTCGCATGTGGAACGACAACTCCAATCTGTAGATGATGATACCAATCTTCTCAAGAACTTTGAACGGTCCCTCATACCCGTGCACAAGAGATGGAGCCATCCCTTTAGGTGGTGGGAATTGATCTCTACTCAGCATGAGTAAGACCAACTCTCCTAATTGGAATTCTACATCATGCCTACTACGATATTCCCATCTATGTTACTGGGACAATAGTTCCATCTTTGTAATGCATTGTTTATGTTTCACAATATAATAAATGAAGTCGGGTATTAGGCATTGATGGTGTTGCACACACTATATTTGTGTCTCTTTTGTTTTTCATGTTTTCTATTGTATTCCAGAATGACTAAGTGTTAAAGAAAGTTAAAAAATGTCTAAGTGTACAACTAACTTGGATAGAGTAAGAATGTGACTCATTCATAGCCTAGAAAAGAGTATGGATCTGCGCTAGGTGAAGAGGCCTAGTCTGGGTGAGGTATCCTTTGTTGAGTCAAGCTTCCAAGTGATAATCATTGCATCCACAATATTCCAAGGTTGGACTTTGGAATGACTCTTGGGCGGGGTGAAATCATGAAGTTGGGTAACACTTTTATCAGAATAGGGTCTCCAAAACTCCTACTGACATTTTTTCGGCCGAACCTTAGATGTCAAATCAAATGGTACCATGAAAATGGCCTCGACTTTCGTGTACCATATTAGTCGGACGGATTTTTTTTTGGTAACATTTTTCAGTCGAACGTTTTTTCGGCTGAAAACATGTTTCGTCTGAAAATCTCTTTTGGCTGAAAAAAGTTTGATATATCGCCACACAATGCTCCATTCACACTTTTCCGATTTGTTGGTTGGTGGTTGATGTTGATTAGTTCTAGTTGTTGGTTGGTGCTAGTGGGCATTTCCACTGGTGGTTGCTAGTGGTGGTTGGTGCTAGAGGTCGTTGTTGTTGGTTGACGTAGCTTGTTGTTGCTCATTTTCGTTGATCCAGGTAAATCTTAACCCTTTCCCACTTAACTAATGTTTTAATTATTTACATTTTGTGTTTTAGGAGGTTCACAGGGCCGAATTCGGCCATGTCCATGTACAAGGACATGCTTGAATTCAGGTATGTCCCTGTACATGGACAATGTCGAATTCGGGCCTATCCCTATACATGGAGATGGTCGAATTCGGGCCTATCCTTGTACATGGACAAGGTCGAATTCGGCTAGGGATAGGCCTAAATTCGGCCCTGTCCATGTACAAGGACAAACCCGATTTCAGGACTATCCCTGTACATGGACATGGTCAATTTTAGGCATGTCCCTGTACAGGGACATGGCCGAATTCCCATAGCTTATATCAAGAGGTTGAACAAGTAACAACAGTTATGACAGCTTCTATGATCAGACTAGTTGTAAACACATAATCAGAGTAATGAATAGGTATAAGTAAGCTTATATAGTTAATGTTCGATATGTGATTAGTGTGAACCTTGTACTCAATATTACTTTATGCTTATCAAGTTGTTAGATACGATACAAGAACTCCCTATATCATCATGCTTGTAATCATACCTTATACATTTCATAGAAAGTAATTTATTATGTGAATGCTTACTACTTATAGCTTATCTACAGTTGCATTCAATTTAAGTAAGCAAGTTGGTTAAGCTCTTACACTATACTTTTGATTAGAGAGCTAGAAAAAAGATACTATACTTATGGTAATTGCTATCCCTAATTAACACCATGTATTCAAAGTAATATAATAGTACAACATGTTAGTTAGATGAAACAGACTATGTTCAAGCTTTATGGAGAGAGTAAAAACTAAGCCTATATCGGTATAAGTAACACAGGTGATGTAACAAACTGTGTATCATGCTCATTTTCATAGTAATCTACATAATGAAGGTTATCATAATTATGTGGGATATGCTTACTAAGCTAACTAATAGTGATTCTATATAGCTATCTTCACCACATCGGATACAAGATTAGAACATGCTATTATGACTTATTCAAAGAGTGTGATAGTGAAAACCATTGCTCTAAACTAACATGAGATTAGTAATTGTGATTGAATATCAATAAGGAACACTTTATAATCACTAATCAATGTACTGTGATTTCCTAATCATCATACATGTGTTAACTCTAGCGTAAGTAGTGTATTAGCTTTATTGTGTTCAGGTTGGTGTATTTGAGTACAATATGCATGATATAGAGTACAAAGATATGACAATGATAAGATCTTATGGAGATTGATACAAGTTCGATTTGTGTTTACCTGTTATGACTATTATATAAAGCTTATTCAATCAATGGGATTGATTTTAGTTATGTTGTTTTATCAATGGGAAAATTTGTTCAATAAGGATATGTGATTAAAGGTAATGAAACTAGTAAATAAGGGGAGAGATTATAAGATAATTTTATTTTTTAATATTCATTATAAATTGAAAACATAAAATTTATAATAAAATTATATTAATCAGGTCTGTCTCTGTATAGGGATAGGCCTCCGATCATTCTTAAGTGTAATACAAATTCTCACAATTACTCACCTAATGGTTGAGTTTGATAAAGAGTGGCAAATAACGCAATACGTGAAAGATTTTATATTAATTACTTGAATGACATAAAAACGATTCTCTTACTTTCAGTTTTCTATGTTTTCGTTTGTGAAAAATCTAGAAACCACTCATATAGTTACTTGGATCATATAATTATTACATGTACTTTATAATCTCAAAATCAACCTAAAACACATCCCAGTATGTAAATTCAGAATAATACTTGTGTAACTAGGTTGAATGAAATATAAAATAGATACATTCTTCCCCATTTGTATTCTAAGACAATATACAAATCTCCAAGACATGAAAAGAACAATAAACCACTCACATAGTTACTTGGATCATATAATTATTACCTATACTATATAATCTCAAAATCAACCTGAAACACATCCAAAGATGTAAATTTAGAATAATACTTGTGTAACTAGGTTAAATGAAACATAAATTAGATACATTATGCCCTATTTGTATTCTAAGACAACATACAAATCTCCAAGACTTGAAAAGCACAAGAAACTACTCATATAGTTACTTTGATCATATAATTATTACCTTTACTTTATAATCTCAAAATCAACCTGAAACACATCCCAAGAGGTAAATTCAGAATAATACTTGTGTAACTAGGTTGAATGAAACAAAAAACAGATACATTCTGCCCTATCTGTATTCTAAGAAATCATACAAATCTCCAAGACTTGAAAAACACAACAAAGAGAGAATTCAATATCCATCTATGATAAAATTTGATCCCAATTTTGGAAATGATTACATTATATTACACTAGGAAACAATTTTATCAATCTGGAGAATTTGAGGTGATACCTTTGGGGTGCCAAAAATATTGCCAAACCTCTCTAGTCAACAACTGATAAGAGCACTTGGCCAAGTAAATCATGATTAAAAGAAAAATGATTCACTCTTTAGAACTTCTAATAGTCTTAGAACAGACTAAAACAAGAAATTTCATAAATGTATCATTAACCATTGGCCAACCAATTAGTGTTCACAATAACAAATAAGATATTTTTCTAACCATAGTATCTTTTTAATGGTGAAAATTAATATGAACACAGTTTGAATACGGTTGACACCAACATCATCCACTCGCAAATTGCAATATCACTTTCGGCAAATTTCTAATCATTGGTACATAAATTATATAACCGTGATTCATAATGGGCAGAAGTCTGAATTTTCTATCAGTAGTTTCCTTTTCATGGTGAAAAGTAATATGAACACTGTTCGAATAACGTAGAGAGTATAACTTACAATGTAACATCCTTCTCTTGCGAGCACATGTTATTAACTTATTCTTTGAGGACACTTACGTGCAAGTGATCTGGTTTAGAATATGTTGTTTATTTCACTTGTGGATTCTTATGATGATGTTGATGGATTTTGATGTTATGTTATTTAATATATATGGATTGATAGATGCTATTGACGAGTTTCCCCTGAGTGTGTAGGACACTTGACATATTGAGAATGTCGATGGCATCAATGGACCTCCTTGGACTCTAGATCGAGTCAGGGAGTGGATTGTATTGGCTTGAGTATTTTATTTATGCATATGTGACATATGATCGAGTATCTTATGATGTTGTATATGGATCATTGACAGTGTTTCGTTGATGGATTCAGGCTAACGATTGCTTGCTAATCAGACTCACATAAAGATTAAAGGGGCCATGCACAACAACTAGATATTGAGGGAGAGGTGTGGCAACACCCCTGTCACAACCTACTAGCACTCCTGCCATGGCTCAAATCGTAGGTTAACGATTACCTAGTTCAAGAGATCCATGATGTTGTGAGGGAAGATTGAGACAACTGCTCACGAAGATTCTAAGGGGTGCACAATAAGGCAAGGTCCTTATTCCTTAGAGGCCCTTAGTCTCTCACAAGGTCATCTGAATGGAGTATTGACTCCAAGGGTTGGACAGCTACCAAAACAAGTCAAAGGTGAGTGACACCCTTGAAGCACATAGTGCGTCTTGAAGGGCATGTTGCATAATTAAAATTTGAATCAAAGGCGAGTGGCACCCTTGGAGCACAGAGTGTGTCTTGAAGGGCACGTCACAGTATTTAAAAAAAAAATGAGTCAATGAATCTAGGTGGCCTAGAAA
The DNA here is from genome assembly GCA_900067695.1 of Picea abies. NCBI lineage: Eukaryota > Viridiplantae > Streptophyta > Pinopsida > Pinales > Pinaceae > Picea > Picea abies. Next base: position 6,865 of record CBVK0101163575.1, read on the forward strand.
ACCTGAGTGAATGTTAATCCTTATAAAATCTTGAGCACCTACTGAATTAATTAATTGAGTAATTAATTAACTAAAGAATGAATTTATTAAGCATAATCCCTAAGGGTCTAGGCATTTGCAAATAAATATTAAACTAAGCCTAAGTCTAAGTGAGTGAGAAGACTAAAAACTAAATTTTTAAATTAAATAATGAGGGGATGAAATAAATCAAATTAAGAATCAATGAAAATAAAAATAAATCCAAAGGAGTGATTAATACACTTGTGCAAGTTAATACCAAATTAGAAATTTAAATAAGAAAGGAATAAAGAATACAAGAATGGGTAAGCATGGAAAGGTATCTAGAGTCTAGTATAACTAGAGAACATTCCTATTTTAAATCAACTCTGTTTTATAAAGGCATCAGTCTTAAATGGGAAATAAAGGGAATAAAGGGACAACTAGGAGCAATTTTAGGAGCGCTTTTAGGATGGGTGAGGGAAATTGTCTTTTAATTAAATTAAATTGTGGATTTATTGGTGCAGCTAATTAGGGAATGGGTGACAAGTGTATGGGGGGAATAATTCCTAATTAATTTTTAAAAAATGAATTAAATGTGAAAATGGCAAGAGGTCACTAAGAAAATTCTATAAAACAAATGGCTGAGAGGAGGAAAGGGAGGACTGGTTATGAGTACGGTTATGTTGTAGAAATTTTGACTGGTTTTACTTGTGAGAGTTGGGATACCCGGCTCGAGAGAGAGAAAGTGGTGGTTCTACCTTGCAAGGCAAGCTTGGAGCTAGAGTATTCTGGTTGTGTTTGTGCATGGCACCTTTGCGGATTGGGGGGCTAATGGGGAAGAAGAGTACCACTAGCATTGGCTGGGAGGTAACGATGATGTCTCCATGATTATCAAGCAGGGAGTTGGATGGAGCGCAAGCACAGGAGAGCATCTTCAAATTCTCATCGTCGGCTATGGTATTTTAATGAGAATTGTATTGTATTAGGATTTAATATGTACAATATTTTAAACTTCGTTGAATGGAAATTGGTTCTGGCATTTATTTTTCTATGATATTTAACTAGATTATAAATGGTCCATGCAATTTTTGTAAGATGAATTTAGAATAAAAATGGTTCTGCAAGATGTACATTTCCCTCAAATTTTAATCGTCTTGGTCATTTCAAATTCCATAGAAATTCCATAGTCCTTGAGTGTTGCATGTCCCTTGGCATTGTCTGGAATTCATGTTAATCATGAATTCATGTTAATCTCAGTAAGCGGGATCCAGGAAAACAACAGTGCGGCAGTGAGGTGCATGATATGAACAGAAAATGTATAAGTGACTATAAAGTAACATAAAAATGTCGGGAACCCCCTCGATATATGCATAGAATATAAGATGAAGAGAGAAGAATGAAGCTCAACATCTGGTAATGGTGAGTCTATAGGAGGGTTCCCCTGGCCTATAGGTAATCACATCATAGCCATTAGATGGAAATAGGGGTGATAAATAGGGAACCCATGGATGGTAGGCACTACCGTACAAGTTACAACATGCAAAAAATAATAGTTATTGTTGCAATGTGTAGGATCGGACCTAAGGCATGATAATGGAAGCACATATGGTTAATAATGAAAAATGATGTTATAGGGGAAAACTTATCCCTATATGTTTGTTCAAAAATCATACCTCGAGTTTAGTACAACTTGCTAGTTCTCACAAAAAGAGTATGTTTATCCTTGACAAGACATGAGAACTATATTATGGGGTCAAAATGCATAGTGAAATCACAAAACAAACAACTTTTTTTGGATTTTTTGGATATGATATATAAAACAAAAATCACTCACACCACACACCTATGTACAAGGCACTACATATCATGATGGTTCATGAAAAGTAGAGCCCATTGCTAGGCTCTAACCAAGGATCCTTTCCATCACCAATGAGCTCATGGGCCATTATCAGCATCATATGGTTCACCATGTTCAATCCATGCCACATAGAAACAAATTTCCATAGATGAAGAGACTTATCATGAGCAATCTCACAAGCTATTGTAGCTCCTTGATAATTCCCATAAAGACTCAAATGAGGTATGAAACATTCATATTTGGGGTAACTAAGTGTTACACATTATTTTGGTCACCTCATTGATCACCTCACAACATGTGTCCATGTTCCCTAAAAATATTAAAAGAGACTTTCTCGATGGGAAAAGTGATTTTATTTCCTTTGCCAAAAACCATATAAAGGAAGGTCATCACACCCTGCTCTGTTCATAGGGTGCGATGATGCCTGATCGTCATACTCTGCATTATTCTTGGACTACGATGTTGTCGCATGCTTCTATAGACACATGGTGCGACGATTCTTAAATCTTGGGAAAGTCAAATTTCATGAATGCTCTAGAAGGGGATCTTTTAGAAGATGACGTGGCCTCCAATCGGTTTGGATCTTACTCGCTTCTCTGATTTGGTGGGATCATCCTAATCTCCTCATCCATCTCTCTTTCACACTATATAAAGAGGGATATCTCATGGAAAAGGCTAATGTTGAATATGCTAAGAACTGTAAGGAGAATTCTACTTCAGATTATGCTTGAAAGCTTCACTTTAGTTCATCAAGTCATATTGTGGATATTATTCATTCAAGGCATTAAAGAAAAGGTGTGTCTATTGGAGCAAAGCGCCATCGAAAGGGGACCTTGCAACATCAAGGTATGGGTTGTATTCTCCACTTTCTATTCACTTAATACAGTAATGCATTTCTTCCCTATATAAACATCTCGTCTTTTATTGTATAATTCCTTGATCATATACATGGACTTCATTAGAATGTATGTATCTTTGTTTCTTTTGTTGTTGGTTTGTGATTATTAGACAGGCTTACCATTTTTCAAACACAATGAAGGAGCTACAAAGATGACACTAGCGAGGACAAGCATCATTTAAAAGGTATGCCACTTGTAACTCATTAAACTAGTTCACATGATGATGAAGTTTAAGGTGAAGTGTGCATTATGTTCTATTTTGTTCTAGTTTCCAGTGGGATCTAGGGAAATATGTTTATGTCCGCATTTACTGATTAATCTGATTTCAAATTGGCGAGCATACTGGGGAGGAAGAATTTATTTTGTTTTTTTTCTTCTTATTTTCTTTTAACCTGCCTTCTTTTGGTTAAATTCATTCTTTGAGCCTGTGGGTGATCCATCTGGACTCCCTAGGTCTGAAAGTTCAGTTAGATTTTTTGTCTTTCTTCCATTTTTCCCTTATTTACAGAGATCATTTCACTGTACTATATAGACAGCTTGCGACGACCCTCTGATGTCACACCTTTCTTATGCAAACCAGTACGACAACGTCTCACTGTGCCCTATTGGTACTCTACGACAACCCCAGCTCGTCGCACTGTGCTACACTGCAGCATGAGACAATTCCTGTAGGAATTGTTGGAGTGAGCCAATTTTTCTTTTTTCACCCAGTTTTGCCTCAATTGCCTGGGATGAACTTCTGATACCAGTGATTGATTGATTTATGAGTTTAAATCTTGAATTTGATTGGTTTCCAGGGATTGAAATTTTGTCTTTATAATTTTCTAAGTTTTTTTCTTTTGATATTTGTCACAAGGATATAATCTTTGGATATTGGTCTTGAGTGCTTGATTGATGAAGGGTCTTTAAGTTGTTTGGAGTTTTGGATTGTTTTCACTTTCCAGATTGTGTATTGATTAAGAGACATTTTTTTTTGCATTTTACAAAAGGGATTTCTTATCATTTTCATTTTTGTTTGCATTTGAAAAAAGGGATTTCTTATCATTTTCATTTTTGTCTACATTACAAGTTTGATTTGGGAATTGTGTTGAGAATGTGTTAATTTTCTTGGATTATTCTTTCTTTTCTTCATTACATCTCTTATTTGATTTGAGAAAGAAATATATGAAGTCGTTTTTTCTTTTTGGTAATTGATCACAATAAATTTATTGCATTCGACATATGTGTTAAAGGAGAAATGTTGGAAATTTTTTTAGTTTTGATTGTTTGGGATTTTGTTCATTTAAGAATTCAGAAATTGTATTTCGTAGATTTTGTACTTCAAAGAGAAATACCTTCTCCCTACTGTAATTAGATTTCATCGAATTGAAATATTGCATATTCATCTCTTCTTGCATTTTATTGGGTCAAGGTCAGATACATCATCAGTTTCATTTCCATCTCCCTTTTGAGTAAACAACAACCTTTAAAATACAACGTAATTTTAAAATCTATTAGCAACTTTTATTTTCTAGAAATTCTCTTCACCAACATTATCTAGGATAGCGCGTTGGAATAGGTTATAAGGCACACTCTCCAAAGCATCAAAACACACAATAGTATCTTGTGATAGGGAGAGTTCAAATCCACTTGCTACATTTTTTCCTGGGAATCCCTTCTAACACAAGGGTCGATCATGAGGTCACATTAGGACTGGCGGAATTGCTCACCCTGATTTGTTAATCTTAGTGTAGATATTGTGCGTATTATTGGGGGTCACTTGAGGGTATACCCATGATTATGTGTGGTATCTTATCGAGTTGATTTCGGGCTAGATACCTTGCCATTGAGCGTGGATCGGACTGTCGACTGTTTCTTCAGGCATCATTGTCGTAATTGGTAACCTTAATAGCTTATCTCTTTAGGGTCTTTACACGAGGTGACTGTGGAGGGGAAAGTCTTCACGGTACCTGGAATCGATGTTGGCCAAACTCACTCGGGCTCCTTGGAGGGTATACCCAAGATTATGTGTGGGATCTTGCACCAAGGTGTAAGTCCGTTAAGAAGATCTTCAACGTAACTTTTCCACCCACTTTATCCCAGCCCCTTCTTGTCTTGATTTTGTGATGTCGGATTTCATCACCAAATAGTGACTTCAAAATAAGAAGGTGTGTTTGCTTGGTTTGATTTCTAGATTTTATTAGTGAGTGTTGTTTGCTTCTCTAGTTGGACATAGATTTGTTTTGTTCTTTATTTGGTTCAGCCAACATCGACCTTCGTCATTCACGTAGGATGCAAGGTTTACCCTCGGAAGATCTGGAAGATTACCTCCATTTGCTTCCTAACTCACCAAAGGGATCTCCTGAAGGAGCAGTCAATAACGAAGTAGCCTCTGAGGTTGGAAGTTCACATTCTTTATAGGGATTATGAATTGTTTCAGATTCTTTAGAGGCATTTAGACTTCCCCCAAATCCATTATTGAGTATTAGACAAGATGCACATTTTCTCTGGATGAAATCATTGGGAGAAATTGTTGTTGTCGAGAATATTGAAGTACCTACTAGATCTAACATAGGATCTGGAGTAGACGATCCACTTTTTCAAAGTGAATCATTTAGAACCCCGGGTCACACTACTGGAATTTTTAATCCTATTTCTTCCCCTTCTTCGGGACACGATATTTTTGGCACACTAGGAACAAGTTCTAATCAACCTATGGCATCACAAATGCCTAAGACATTTGTTATCTATATGGTACCTTTAGATCATTTTACTAGCAAAACTAGTAATTTCACCATAGTTTCAGACCAATTGTTGGTTGGTTCTCACTCAATTCTTCGTCTCCAGATGGCCCACTCTACCATGGTCCCACAAGCTACGAATGTTTCTACCAAAAATGTGGTTATCACTCAACCTCCTATTGGAACACCACTTCCACTTAGATCAAATCCATCATTTCCCCCTGGGCATAATGCTTTGAATACTTCCATTTCTATTCCTACCCAAAATCCGTCTAGAGGATCTAGACTTTTTGTTCCTCCTGGGTACAATGTTGCTAGTAATTTTGTTCCTACACCTACCCAGGTTCTCTCCAGGGGACCTTACGTTCCTCCTCCACCCTTTTTTATAGCATCTAATCATCTTGGGCCTAGTGGCTCCAATCCAGTTGGAGGCACCAGTCATTTTGTCACTTCTGGTTTTCAGATTTTTGTTGGAGGCCAACCTCAAGTTTGGGGGAAACCTTAAGTTGGAATCCATAACCCAGTTTATGGACAAAGTATACATGTGTTACAATCTCAACCTTAAAATCTTCATTTCCAAGGGAATCAACAACCGAATGGGGGGAAACATCCTCAAGTTAATTCTTTCGTACCCCCTAATTTTGGACAACCGTATCCAAGTTCTATGAATCCTACCTGGAGTCAAAATTTTCAGTCCAATGTTCCTTTCCAAGGGAACATACCTAATCCACCAAACCCTGGTGTCTTTTTTACTCAAAACCATCCAGAACCGAATCTTTCAATATTGTCTAACTATCTACATGCTACTTATGGTACTACCGGTATACCTATGGGACTTCCTCCTCAAAACTACCAGTTTTCTCAAGTGAGCAGACAATTGCCTTTTCTTGCCACTTTGGATTTACCAAATTTGTCTAGGATTTTGAATGATCCTATTTTGCATTCTCCTTATTGGTCTTTCATACCAGCCAAATTACAGTCTGACATTCCTAAATTTGATGGTCAATCGGGAGAAGACCCAAATAATCATGCCATGACTTTCCATCTTTGGTGTTCATCCAAATCATTGATGAATGACTCCATAAGATTATGAATTTTCCAATGAACTCTCATGGGTTCAGCAGCCAAGTGGTATATTGAGTTACCACAAGGTTTCTTTAATGACTTTAACACTTTATCCATGGTATTCTTAATGCATTACCAGTTTCCAATTCGACATGAGACAGGAACTGAAATTTTGAGTTCTTTTAAACAATCTTCTTCCACTCATATTTCTGATCACATGCATGAGTGGAGGAGGAGAAGACGTTTAATAAAATTTTCCCTTCCTGATCAACTATTAGCTGAGTAGTTTACCAAATAACTCATTGGGATTATAGCCCCTGATGTTTCCATTCATGGTGTCATCACTGAAGAGTAGGTGACTAGTCGTGCTCAATATGTAGATCTTGTTTATTCGCAAATGAACACACTTTACGACTTGATCCCTGATGCTCTTCATGTTGGAAGATTGGTTGTTGTCATTGATGTCAAACCTATTTATGGGTTTTGGACCGCAAGATTGATGAAGGTATTTGGACATGAAGGAAAATGCACATGTAGATACAAGACCCATGGATGGATAGTATACATCATGTTGTTTTTGGTGGTATGTGGCACGTCACATGGATCCTCATGGTTGAGGAGAAATGAA